>BQNB010005771.1:4529-100561 GCA_026074375.1 Tanacetum coccineum | reverse complement strand
CTGCTTCAATAACTGATGTTGAAATTACTTTGGCTTAAGCACTGGCAGAGTTGAAGAGTGCTAAACCTACAACAGCTGCTAGCACAAGAACCAGGGCTAAAGGGCTTGTTATTCATAAACAAAGCAAGCACCTACACCCATAGTTTCTTCACAACAACCATCACAGGCAAAGATTCAGGACAAGGGTAAGCAAAAATGATTAAACCTGAACCTTTGAAGAAATTGTCTAAGAAAGATCAACTTAAGCTTGATGAGGAAGTGGCTCAAAGGTTACAAGCTGAATTTGATGAACAAGAAAGGATTGAAAGAGAGAAAGCTGAGAAAGAAGCAAAAGTCAACATTGCATTAAAAGAAACCCGGGATGATATTCAGGCTAAGATTGATGCTGATTGCTTATTGGCTGAAAGATTGCAAGCAAGAGAACAAGAAGAGTTGACCATTAAAGAAAAGGCTATATTATTTCAACAAATCTTAGAGAAAAGAAGAAAACACTTTGCAGAAAAAAGGGCAGAAGAAAAGAGGAACAGACCACCAACTAGAGCTCAACAAAGGAGTATCATGTGTACTTATCTAAAAAACATGAAAGGATGGAAGCCCAAAGCTTTAAAGAGCAAGTCTTTTGCAAATATTTAAGAATTATTTGACAAAGCAATGAAAAGGGTGAATACCTTTGTTGACTATAGAACTGAGTTGATTGAAGGAAGTTCAAAGAAAGTTGATGCAGAGATAGCATAAGAGAGCAGTTCAAAGAGAGCAGGAGATGAGCTAGAACAAGAAAGTGTTAAGAAGCAGAAGGTGGATGGGGATAAAGAGACGGCAGAGCTTCAAAGTCTAATGCAAGTCATTCCATATGAAGAAGAGGTTGCAATTGATACTATTCCTTTAGCTACTAAGCCTCCAACTATTGTTGACTGGAAGATCTATAAAGAAGGAAAGAGAAGCTACTATCAAATAATAAGAGCTGATGGAAGTTTAAAGATGTACAGGGTCTTCATTCTAATGCTTAAAAGTTTTGACAAGCAAGATTTAGAAGATTTGTACAATCTAGTAAAAGATAAATATGGATCAACAAGACTAATGGAGGATTTGGATTTGATTTTATATGGAAATTTGAAGATAATGATTGATCCACATGTTGAAAATCAAGTATGGAAAAATCAACAGGATTACAATGTATTGGATTGGAAGTTATATGATTCCTGTGGAGTTTATTCTTTGAGGATGCAACATGTGTACATTCATATGTTGGTAGAAAAGAGATATCCTCTTACACCTGCTACAATTACAGATATGCTAAACAAGAAGCTTCAAGCTGATCATTAGAATGAAATGTGTTATCAGCTTCTTAAGCTCATCACAAAACAGCTCAAGAATCAATGAAGTGTTTGAAAGCATCCTCCTATTGATTAATGAAGCTTTTAATGAAGAAAGTTGAGATTTTGAATAAGAATATCAAGTTTAGGGGAGGATTGTTAGGATTAAAAGGCTTCATAATGATCTTGAAGTTACTGCTGCTAAGGTTTATATTACTACTGCTAGTGTAACTTAGTACTGCAAGAGTATATTACTACTGCTAGTGTAACTTAGAATTGCTGGTGTATATTAGTACTGCTAGTATATGTTAGTACTGCTAGAGTAAAGTTAGTACTGCTGGTGAAGATTGAAGAAAATATTCTAAGTAGTTACTACTACTTGTACACAGTTAATGCTGTTGGAGTATAAGTTACTACTGCTTGTTCAAAGTTAATGCTGCCGGTATAAAGTTACAACTGCTGAAAGATTACAACTGCTGAAAGATAAAGATTGCTTGAAGATCAAGATTACTTATGAGATAAGGATTGTTATTTATAGAATAGATCTTTGAGAATAATCTAAGTTTTAGGAATATATTGTAAATCGACTAGGACTCATAGGTGTATAAAAAGAGGTCCTAGGGCATAGAGTTGGATGTATCTTAGTCGTATAATTTATAGCTTCAAGGTTTTGTAACTGTAACACCCCCAAAAATGTGTCGCAACGAAAATATGTTCGGGAGTGTTACTTTATAATACAACAGCACAAGATACAAGAGAACGACCTCTAAATGTGTCGTTTGAAAAGTAATCTCGTTGATTTTCTTGAAATTAATATAACATTTGTCCTATAATTGCATCACAATGAAAAGCGTGAAAGCAATACAACGAGATTTAATCATTTGTATGTAAGTAGAAATCAATGAATGAAATCTTGTCAATTTAGACTCCAATGCACATCAAGTAAGCCAAGCATCTAATTCACCTGAGAAAAACATGCTTAAAAGTGTTAACATAAAGTTGGTGAGTTTATAGATTTTTATATATGTAAATGTTGAAATAAAAAGATTTATAAAGTATGCATGACCATTTCAATCCTTATAATAGTCGCCAAAATTATAAGTGTAAATGTAGAACCGAAAGAGTATAGTGTCTACTGCTTCAACACAGTATAATGAAAAGTGTTTAGTAATCAGTAATGTTCAACAAAGTAGTGTGGACGACAAGATTTCCAAAATGTATGTGACTACTATAACAATACAGTATCACATAAAATGTATCTACTGTTGCGCTAAGCTTATGACGCCGAAGCTAATTTGTGTAGCATATAATATGCCAAGTGTATTCCGCCCTACCGGTGTCTGACCAAGACACCCAATGAGATTTGACATGGTATATATCCGTTTATCGGGAGCCCCGTGGGTAGTGAGCGCTACTCACCCAGATAGGGATAATTGGTCCCAATAGATCTATTTATAACATTCACGCTTACAATCCGTAATTAACAGTTCATGATAGTTTCGGGCAAGAGAGTGGTCTAATCGCTACTTAGGCAACACGTAAATAGGAGATGATAACAGAAAACACTTGTGTCCAATGAAGAAATAACCATTGTATTCATGAACAGTTTTAAATACTTAAATCCATAAGTAGAAAGAGTGTGATATCAATTAAGTAACCGAGTTTGTAAATGAGTATAAGTATGAGTATGTAAACAAGTTGTAATGAGCATGTATTCTCCCCTCGAGTTTGTAAAGTAATTGTAAAACAAGTGAAAGATGGGCTATAAACTCACCTCGATGTAAAATAACGATTGGCAGAAATGCACATATTAAGCATAACACGAACGGAAATCGGAACGGCTCGACCAAGAAGTTGCGGTTTATCTTAACGGCTAAGACCCACTAGCCTAGGATAATGTATTTGGGTTTTCTAATGGATTGTCACATCAACGCGACACGTTGATAAAAAGATTTAGATTTCAGAAGCGGCTCGATCAAAAAGTTGCAACTAATCTTAACGGCTAAATCCCAACTAGCTAGGGATAATGTTTTGGATTTCTCAATGATGGTTACATCAACGCGACACTGATAGATAAAAGATTTAGATTTTTTAAAGTTGTAATAGTTGGATGTGGTTGGTTTAAATCAATAAATTGAAAAGTGAAGCAAAGTTTGTAATACATTCTTTTATATATTACATATGAAAATAAACCATTATTATAACTTGTACCGTGAATCATTATAACAATGACTAGCAATCCAAAGATTAATGTGAAGTATATAATACTTTGCAGGTATTATATAAGGAGCGTGAGAAAACAATTTAAACAAAATACTTCGACACCAATTTGATTAATAAGAAGTCCTTGCATAAAAGTGGACACACGTCTTAAAGTTATAGTTTAAACAAACGATGTTTGTAAAGCTTCTACAACAATTATGATGTTATCTTCTAGTGACAGTTATAAAATATAAAATATATTTATATAATTTATATTTTTGTTCTCGACGGGTCGTGTCTAAAATAGTTATCTCATTGTAAAAGTATAGTTTTTGTTCGTTTATCCGGTTATTGTATAATACAAATTACTATATTTTTAAAATATAACTTAGTCCCTTTTATCGGTTTCCAAAATAATAGAAGCCTTAGTAAAACATTACTAAATATAAAATAAAAAAAAAAAAAGGGGGGGTTTTTTTTATTTATATAAAAATTTTGCCATGGACAACTTCCGATTATAGATCGTTTCCCTTATTTATTCATTAATCTAAAGTTTTTCCACTTTTCAAACAATCCGCGTGTTTCAAATATATATTCTTATATATTTTTATATAAATTAAGCAAAGTAATAATTATTATATTTATTTAACCATTTAAACCACCAACCGGTTTTATATTTATAAATCTTATGATATATTTATCTTATCATTTATATATCTCAAACACACCCTTACGGTAAAATCTGCTTACCTTAAACGCACAGTATTATGCTAAACCAACCAAACGGACCCCTTTGTTGTCTTCTCTAAACCCAAACGCACCCCTTGGTTCTTATGTTAACCCAAACGCACCCCTTGGTGCAAATCTGCCCAACCAAACGCCCCTTTATTTCCAATCTGTCGAACCAAACACGCCCCTTGCGTGTTTCTGCTATACCAAACACCCCCGTTTGGCAAAACTACCAAACCAAACACACCTTATGTGCCAATCTGCATAACCAAACGCACCCTTAGTTGTTTTCTACCAAGCCAAACGCACCCTAATCTGTACCAAACGCACCCTAATTGGTATTTCAGTCAACCAAACGCACCTCTATGGTGGTGGTAACTGCCAAACGCACCCTTGTGGTGGTGGCAGTCAACCAAACGCACCCTTTGTTAGGTTTACATAAACCAAACGCACCCTAATAACCTATATATATATATGTGTATATAAAGTTATAAGGAAAAATGCGCAATAGCTAAAATATAGTTTAGGGTTAGATAGAATTTATAAAATATTTTACAGAGGGACCAAAAATGTAGTTTTTGTTTAATTCATGGTTGGGGTTTCTCTGTTTCAGGCCAACTTTAACGAAGGATTTAAAATATGACACTTGCACCATCTCGTGCCAAATTATTTTTCCCATAAAAATGAATGTTTACTTGATAGTGTTTCATAAATATTTTTATAAAATATATTTAAATCATTATTATTTATTTGGTACCAGTGGGTGTCGCGAGTAAGCTTTGTCTGTAAAAATGAAAATTTAATTTCAACGTTCGCGTTATTAAATAAACGCTTTTATATAAAATATTAACTAATTTATTAACTATTTTTATTTAATAAAAAGTGGTAATTAAATATAATTTAATTATTTTTGTGTCTGTACGCGTTGTTCTCGCTTTAAAAATTTATGCGGAGGACTGTTTCAGCCCTCTTCTGCTTGGTTCTCAAGTCTCGAGCAAAACTAATAAAGTTGTCTGAAATATCTTTTTATATCAAATTGCTTTAGACGTCGAGTTGTGAAAACATGATTTAGTGGTTCGTTTTTGATAAATCAACTATGAATTAATATATATCTCTTTCGTTTTGGAATCAAATAAGTCAAAAGTAACTTTGTACACGTCGTGTGTAATAATAAATATGATTTATTTTTAAAAATTACGTTCCGAAAATTTTACCGGCCACGCGGTAATTGCTTTTATTAGACAATAAAACGTCAAAAGTCAAAAAGTCAATTCGGACCCAAAAAGTCAAAGGGTAAAATCGTCATTTAAAATTTCGAAAATTCCCGGATGTTACAACGGTTAACTCTCCTAATCAAGATAATATCACCTCTTCAAATTCTTTTGCTGCCTTGAATGAAGATGTTGTAGGTCCTAGGTTTAGGATCTGACTAGCCTTTGTAAAACGATAGATAACTTGGATAAATCCAAATCAACTATATGAGAGACACTGACTATGAAAATCAAGTGTTAATGCGGAATCTTAACATAAGAGTAAAGAAGAAACAATAATACTAATTTGCTTAAAGCTCTATGCTTAAATTCGATATTCTTAAAAACGTTCGCGGTAACATTGGGCTTAAGGTTCCTTTATACTAACTGGAAACCTTTATGGGTTTCAAACGTGTCAAGGATAATTTACATATCCTTTCCTAGATATTTCCTAAGGATATCTCTGTAGATATGACTATTACTTATTCTGTTCATAACAGTCTTAACTATGAACAGAATTAACTAAGACAGTACTATCTATAGTACTGCTTACTCCTACCAGTACTAACTTTTACTGCCAGGGACTTAACTTAGTCTGCAGTTATTAAAATTAATACTAAACAGAAACTAATATTCACTAGACGACTTAACTGTTATACTACCAGTATTAAGTCTGTTACAATCTATTTTCCCAACAATCCTCCCCTAACTTGATCTTCACTTGTGAACTTCAAGTTCCTTCAAAACATTCTTGATCTTTACTTTTACAATATTTAAAGCTTTTTGAGGATGTTTTAAATAGATTCTTCAGTTGTTCTTGATTCTGCACACTTCAGTTTCTCTTGTTATTTCTGCAGCAAAACTATTCTTTCAAAAGCTCTTCATAGCAATCCATCATATCAGCAACATTGACAATTATGTACATCAAATCATAGAGTTTCAGGTTTATTCTCTTCACTTCTAGGTGTCTGTGAACTCCTGTGAGGTGAATCATGAAAATTTTAAATAGATTTTTGTTCTTTACCAGTTAGTCATTCACTTCTGGAGTAGTCTGTCTTTGGCCTCCAAAAATGGGTGATATGTCCTTGGTTAACTGAATAACCATTTCAACTCTCAGTACATGAAACATTGGTGAGTTGTATACCATATGGTTTTTGGCAAACCATTACAGGCATAAACGGATTTGATATGCCTTTACCTGTTGGCCGTATTGCTCAGGGCTAGTTCAATCCTTTGGCACCTAGAAAAGGTTAAATTCCATAGTGGATTGATAACCATGTCAACCGATGCACTTGGAAACTTGGTGAGTTGATATACCATCCACTTTTTGGTAAAGTGTCAACCATCTAATATGGATTTGCAATTTGTCTTTACCATAAGCCATAATCTTATGGACTAGTTATGGTTTTTCCACAGCCTTTACCACAAGCCATAACCTTGTGGGCTAAGCCAACTCTTCACTTAGACAGATATGGGAGTGAATACCTACAACTTATTTGCAACGTTGTCAACACTAGACGGATTAAGATAGTCTTACCAAGAGCGGTTTGCTCCTGGACTAGCCAGTCCTTATGTTGGTTAGACATGGTGAACTGATAACCATTTGTTGTGTTAGTGCATAGCACCTTCACCAAGTGTTATCCTTCTTATCTCCATCCTAGGCTTCTAACTCTACAAACTTCACTACTTCCTAATACCAGCTTGCTTTTCCATCATTTTCAACATTTTATAGCAATCCTCATTCATCTTTCCATCCAAAAGCTTCATTTTCAGCATAGTTTGACATACCTCAGCAGATAAAGGATATTTTCTTTCAGACAACATATAAACATCCATTGACTCTAAGTTCAAGCAATGTACTCTACAGGTATCATAATATCTCCAACTTATAATCTTTTGCTGTCCTAATTCACTCCATATAGGATCTGTACTAAGAGGTTCTTCAAACATAGTTCTCAAACAATTTCCAAAATCATTCTCTAACCTTTTCCTCTGTCCATCCATTTCCATATCTATTCATTACAATCCTATATAACTCAGTAAGATCATCTCTAGATATAGACATTCAACATAGCACACAAATTTAATGTAGACTAGAGCAGTTCAGCTTCCTTAAGATTTGGTACACTCCTTTTTCTCCTTGCTTTATTATCTTATAGGTGGCTATACTAGGTGTTTTCATAGCTACAGGAACAGGATTAATTGGAGTTTTAGTACATGTGACAAACTCTTCTTGCTCACCAACTTCATCTGAATCTTCAGAGTCATTCTTATCAACACTTGTATGCAACCCTTTCCTTGCCATATGTTTTCTTCTTTTTCCATACTTCTTGATTGGCTCACATTCCTATGTTCTATCCCATCTTACAGTCTTTTTGGACGTCTTTGTCCTGAAGCTCTTCACAAAATCTTTTCAAGTAGCTTTAGTGGCTTCAAAATTATTGGTGCATAAGGATTCAACCTGTTAAACAAGCTTGTCAAATTCTTGCCTTGACTTCTTCAAAACTCAATTTTCTTCAGCTTAGAATAACTTCATGTCCCTTGATTCTTCAGTAATTCATCTTATAAGTCTTTAGATGTGACTGGGTCATGGGCTTGTTTCTTTTAGCTTTAGCTCTTTCTTCTGCAAAATACTTCTTCCTTTGATTAACAAGATCAACCATTTTCTTTGCAAAATCTTCTCCTTGAAGTTTACTTCCTAGCATGCTTTTTGACAACTCTGCATTAGCTTCAATCTTTGCTCTAATTGATTCCCTAATCTTCATTTTGTGTAATGCTGAGCTTCAAACTGACTTGAGCTTTCTTTTCTTCTGTTGCTCATTAACTCTTTCTTATTCTGCAATTCTTTGAGCTAAGAGTGAATCCAAATGTATTTGTTTAGCCTCCTCTTCTTTCTGTAAGGAATCCAATCTGATTGCTTCAGCAAGGCTAGCTTCCTCTTGTAGAATTTGTTCTTTTGACTTCTTAGGAGTTTCTTCACTGAGCATAGGAGCTTTCCCTTCTCTTTGTCCTTTATCTTGAGAAGAAGTAGACTTCTCAGCACCAACAGTACTAACTTGTTCTTGCCTAGTACTAAGTAGTTCTCTACTAAACAGTACTAAGTTTAATACTGCCAGTATTAACTCCTTCAGCAGTATTAACTTGTTCAGCACCAGTATCAACTTCTTCTTGAAAATACAAGATTTGAGACTACCTTTTTCCTTAGCCTATTTTCGTCTCTTGTTATCTCCTTCCTTGTCAGTAGTCCTTTGCTTTAAAGAGGCAACCCTTAGAGAGAGTTTGCTGCTTTCAAGAGTATTTGGACTTATGTCATCCACTTGTTCCTCCCCGAAGCATTTACTTTGTTGTAGAAAGGAGTAACCATTCCTTATGTTATACTGATGAATCTAGAGATCTTCTGACTTTTCCTCCCCTGAACCTCAGGTTCTTCTTCTTCAGAGTCTGACAAAACCAAATTCCTCCTTTTCAAAAATCCTTCCAACTTCTTCACCTTCTTGACTAACTTCACTATGCATTTCCCAGGGTCAATTGGTTTGTTTGAGATCCGATTTCCAGGGCTGTCCAATTCGTGTATAATTAGAACTTCATGAAGTAAATCATCCATAGGCATTTGACTTGGAGCCTGTTCTTGTGGGGGTGAGAAGTGGTGGTGGACAGGAGATTGCTCCTCATAGATGTGCTCAAGTGGTGTAGGTTCAGTGTCAGGTATTGGTGTAGGTGTAGGTGTAGGGATAGGTGGTGGTGTAGGTGTAGTGATAGGTGGTGGTGTAGGTGTAGGGATAGGTGGTGGTGTCAGATTGTTTTAGTTTTGTAGTGATAGGTGGTGGTGATGTGTTGTAGTGATAGGTGGTGGTGTAGGTGTAGGGATAGGTGGTGGTGTAGGTGTAGGGATAGGTGGTGGTGTAGGTGTAAGTTGTGGTGATGATGAGGATGGTTGGGATTGAGCCACAACAGCATGTTCTTGTCCTGCATTTGGGTTAGTAGCAACAAGTAACATAGAAGGCAATAAAGTCTGGTTTGCCCTGAATATCCCTTTACATATTTCCAAAGATCTTTTTGGTCAGGCTTAAGCTAGATAAAGGTGTTTGTTCCGTTTGATATTTAAGATCATTTGAGAAATCGTGGATACATCAAAACTTTGTCCTTGCTTTTCAATTTGCCACCATACCATCAAAAAATACGCTTTGAAAAATTAGAAACTCTACAGTGGATAGACAGATCAAAGCTGTGTTTAGTAGCAATATGCTTAACCGATTTGATCCCATCACCACTTTTAAGCTTAAACAGTGCAATAGATGGTGGCCTAAGTTCTCCATTGGGGTGGTGAAAAACTTTTCCAAAAAGTGACGGTTTCATTCAGTTAGGATACCAATTTTGCCCCATTCCCTTAAAAGTTCATTATTGGCAACACTCGTGTTCATTTGTGGCGTTTTTTCCTATTAATTGAAGTGTTCCCTAATGACGCGATCAGAGTTGTGTACCTTATGGTATCAATGGTTGCCTTTATTTCTAGAGTCCCATCAGCTTTAGTATTGGCAGTAGCACTCTGCCAAAACTGTTTTACAAGGGAATCATAGATAGTTGGATTAGTAGTTAAGGCATACCTGAGGTTGGAACTTTGAAGAAAATCTACTATCTCAGCAAACCCTGCACTTTCATCAGGCTTGCGCAAAAACCCCACTTGATTGTGTTTGTCACAATACTTTAATGTTTGGGGGGGGAGCATTTTGGACAATCGTCTTATGTACTAGTGGTTTTGATGCGATTGAAATTGTAGATGCTGGTAACAGAAACTCTTGACTATTTTCGTTATAAAGGAAATTTTTACTTGCAAAAGGAGATAGCAATAAAAAGAAAAGTAGAAAGCGAAATCAAAACTTATCTCATATATTAGCTTCTCTGTTGTACGACTATTGCGCCTGTAAAAATCTCTAACCGGTTACATTTTAAACAGTGATAAGATGAAAAAGTCAAAATTTCCGCAACATCATTAACAATAACCTACTATTATTCAAACAATTTACACTACCAGACTTAATTTGGTCAAACCAGAATTAATTAAGATTTCAAACCCGTATTAATTCTTTATTCAACAGAATTATGTATATACTAAGAATTTACAAAAAGCTAAAAACCTTATTACTCCTGCTTCCATCTTCAATCCCTGATATGCGCAAATTAGTCTAAAAACAAAAAAAATACTGCAAGAAATTGTATAGAAGGAATTTAATGACAAACTAACTACCAGGATTTACTTCTTACTTAACTACCGAGTATTAATAGATACCTACCAGGGATTAATGAATAACTAACAGTATTAAGATACTCTACGCTAGCAGAATTAAACAAACTATACAACTTAGCCTTCCCTTAAATGGTGCGATGGGTTGATAATACCAATGCTAACACCAAGTAATCTTAAACCGTTTGGTGGTGGTCCATCAAATGGTTTGGTCAACAAGTCAGCTACATTTAAGTCTGTGTGAATTTTCTCCACACTTATGAGCTTCTTCTCATAACAATCTCTTATGAAGTGGTGACGAATCTCGATGTGCTTTGTCTTTTAATGATATACTAGGTTCTTCACAATGCAGATTGTGCTTTCATTGTCAATGTGGATTTTGGTATTCATGAATTGAACACATAGTCCTAAGCAATTGATTTTTGAACCCTAATACTTGTCTCAGCAATTTGCAGCAGCTACATATTCAGCTTCAGTTGTTGAAGTGGCCACAATTGTCTGTTGTTACAGTTGCCCATGAGCATTAGTCTTTGTCCCAAGGAAATTGACAACATTGTTGTGGATTTCCTTGTCAGGTTGGACCCTACATAGTCACTGTCAGAGAATGCTTCAAAGTCAAAGGGTATGATTGCCCTAGGATACCATATAGCCAAGTTTAGTTTGCCTTGAGATTACTTGAAAGATATCTTGACAGAATTGAGATGAGACTCTTTGGAGGGTTACCTGGATGAAAATGTGAAAAAACACATACTGCATACATAATATCGGTCTAGAAGCAGTTAATGTCATGAGGGAACCTGTCATAGGATTGTATACAAGTGTACATCTAATCAAAAGCTTCTCATCTTTGTCAAAAGGCAATTTTGGTCTTCCATGGGTGTGATTGCAGCTTTCACATTTACAAGATCAATTTCTTGGTTATCCAGCTCCATACTTGTCTTGAGATATGAGATTCCTCCCTTGTTTCTGCTGGACTTGTTAGACCTAAGAAAAATGTAAGTTAACCACAAGGAACTCATTTGAAATCTGCTTTGCATCAAGGCTTCAACTCATCACACAAGACTTGTTGGGGTGATCCTTAAAAATGATATCATACAACATACACTTGAAACTAGCATGATATCCTTTTTGGTTCCTTTCGGAATTGAATAAAAGTCTTGTTAATTGTGCCCCTTTTATATCCATTGCTCTCTCTAGGAAATGGGGATGAGTAGCATACAAGCTTAGGAGCTTGATGCAGTCCATACAAAGCTTTTGACCCGCTTAAAAACTTTTATAGGATGATCAGGATAACAAACCAGGAGTTGTGAGACCTAAACCTTTCAATCTATAGTGCCAGACAGAAAAGCACTTTTAAACAATCCATTTGGTTAAACTATGAACCATAAATGAGGCAAGGCCAAAAAACAACTAATAGTTCTATTACTTGCCACCGGAGCAAAAAACCTCATCATAGTCAATACCTTCTTCCTGTGTGTACCCTTCGGCCAACCAATCTTGCTTTGTTTCTCACAAACCACACCTCTATCATCTCTTTTTTTTCTGTCGACCCAACTTCGGTGACATCACCTTCATTCCATGAGGTAGATCTCCAAGAACCCCATACATGTTGTAGCTTGATTTGTAACGTTTTCTTGCATGGTTTGAACCCAACTGGTCATCTTGTAAAGCGTCAGCAATCTTTTTAGGTTTCCTCTTGAGATAGAAACATGCAAACAAACAATGTTGTGATCCTTGTGATTGTTTCTTTGTGTGTTTTTGGAGTATGATGAGGAGAGCATGAGCTCCTGATTTGTTCTGCACTATGCTCCTAGTTTGCACAGCTTGACTTTCGGTTCACCACGTATTTGATTTTTGGGTGAATACTATGTAATCCTAATGTGTAGGAGTAGGACTCCTGACTTCAATTTCTGTAGGAAGACTGTTGGTGAAGTAGTTATCACACCTCTCATCATTAAGATGCCTCATCAAAAAATTCCTGGTCTCAGGCCTTTGTGAAAGATTTCGAGCTTGGGCCGAAAGTGAATCATCATGATCATGCCTACCAGGATTAACTGTCAGACTCCCAGTATTAACTGAAGGAGTACTGGTAGTGTTGTTATACACGGGACTTTCCTATAATACTTTAGGCAAATGCTTCCCAACTCCTCTTCTAATAGTTGGAATCTTTGGATTAGTAGTGGATCCTTCAGTCTCTTTGGAGGTTCTGTCAAGGGTCTCTCTGGATTTGAATTTATTGGATGTTTTCTTGATACATCTTTTTCTTCAGATATCTTGACAGCTGATGATAGTACACAATTGAGCTCTACTTCCTCATTTTTTCCTCATAAGCAATATGACACTCAGGAGTTTGTGGAAAGTACCATGCACTGTAGTTTCCTCCGAAATACCTGCATTGTTAGCTTGATTCTCACAAAGATACAGGTATATGTTCATGAATCAGTACAGATAGTAAATATCAAACATCCATTATATCCTACTCCTTTTCTGACATTGGGTTTTTCTCAAGAAATTTAAAAATGCAGATTAACTTCTTACTTCTTTTGATTACTAGATTCATAATCCTATAGGCTTTGCTGTTTAGAGAGTAACCAAATTAGAATCCCTATAGATTTTCTATCAAACTTTCTAGCCTAATAAGAGTATCTAGTGGTAACATGGACACCCAAAGGTCTTATGTTAGCTTATAATTGGTTTGCGGCCAACAAAAGGTCATATGGAGTTTTGTGGTTGAGGTTTGGTCTCTTAACCCTATTAAAAAATATCGCAAGCAAGTACTAACTGTTCTGCCCAAAAAAGTGGTTGGTAAGAGTGATCTGCTAGGCTTAGTTCTAGCAGCCTCAATTAGGGTTCTCGGGGTTTTCCATCCTATTAGAACTCCATTTTGTTGTGGAGTTCCTGCATTTACTATACTCTTGTTTTATTCCATTGTTGCCACAAAAAATTAAGCCGTTATCTATATTTATTAAATTCAGTGCCATTATCTGATCTAATGATTTTAACTTTATGACTAAGTTGGTTTTCAATCTGCCTAATAAAGGTCTAAAGAATGCCACTAGTTTCATCCTTAGAAAGCCAAAAGAATACCAACAAATCTGGTACAATCATCAGTGATAACAAGGCAATAACTTGCATGATTAATGCTTTTCACAGAAGTAGGACCAAAAAGATCCATATGCAAGGTGTGAAGTGGCTTGGTGATCAATCTTTCTAACTTGGCCTTGCAAGAGGCCCTATGTTGTTTGCCTTTTTGGCAGGCAACACATGTGTGGTCATATTTGAAAACCTTGGAAGGTAAACCTCTAACAAGGTTTCCCTTCACAAGTTTGTTTAGATTTTTAAAATTGATATGACCTAATCTTCTATGCCACAATTTAGATTCATCAGATGTGGCCTTAGCAATCAAACAGGCAAAACCTTTAGCAGGAGAAGGTGTCTTCATGTCAAAACTGTACATGTTGTGATGTCTAGGGACCTTTAAGAGTATCTGATTTTTCATTTGTTTCGTTTAGATTATAGAAAAACAAAAAGGTTTATTTCTTGGTAGATCCCGCCATTAAAAAGTTCAAGCCGAAACCAACGAATAAACAAACCACAACCAAAACCACTACCGGGACAGATTTACAAAGAAAAAAGTGTTAGGATTTAACATTTTAGGTAACCAGTTTAGCTACGAGTGCACATCGGAATGGATCTAGTTAAGGCACATAGAATTAACACTAATAAAATAAATAATTATAATAAAGTAAATATTTACTTACCTCTTGATCTTGAACTTGAAACGAGTAGCGGTTAAATTATCGCCTCTACGGTTGTTCACATAAACACGTCAATCGAGTATGAGTTGATTGCTAGTCTACCTTCACGAACCAAACACCTTGTGTTATTCCTGAATCAAAACGCACCACTTGAGCTTAAACCGGAACCAATAAAACCCTAATTAGGGTTTTTACCGAAAACCGAGTAACCGAATAACCAAAGAAACCCTAAAGTGGGTTCGTTTGTGGTCTTATGCCGATCAGATCCCATAAGGGATTATTGATTTCTGATCGTGACACATAGGAGAAAAAGGAATAATATTAAACCATGTAAATAACTATCCATTCATAACATACGTATGCATGAAAGATCATGCATAGGTATATATGCCACATGCTTCTGATTACATATAACTAGGAGGAAAGAAAATAGATTTTACTTAGGGTTGTATATCGCATGACTACTAGGGTATATGAGGTGTCGTATGTATTTTGTTTGTTGTGAATTAATAATTATGAGGAGGAGAGTGGGTGTTTATATAGCCATCTAACCCTAGTTGTAGATCAACTAGGATACCTTCATAATTCTTATCACAATACAACTCTCATCTCTTATCTCCTAAATTGATTCCAAAACCCCATTCTAGAAGCAATATGGGCTGGTCAACAAGTGACACCCACAAGGTTCGGGTTTTTGACAATTTTAGTCCATTCGTTTTATAATTTAAATATTCGTTATACTAATTAAACAATTAACGGTGAATAACGACTATTTAAATATTATCGTGAAGTAAAACATACTCGATGTGTTTAACGCGTGTGCCCCCAATAGGCTCACATATTCGTAACATATACGTGCTAGCCGAATAATCCAACAAAAAAAACATATAAACGTATAAGAAACATAGATCTAACAAAAATGCATGAGTCGGACTTAACATTAAAAAGAAGATACATTAGAAAAAGGGCTTTTATTGACACAAATTTTAATGACGCGTAAAAAAAGTGTAAGTGAGAGTATATTTTTACTTACACTTTTCAAAAAAAGTATAATCAAAATTCTAGTTTTGCCCAAAGTTAATTTTGTTAATTTTTGAGAAGTGTAAGCAAAAATCTCATCCAAAAGTGTGAGCAAAGCTCTGATTTATACACACACTATACAAAGAGTGAGAAAAAGTGTAGTTTTACTCACATTTTTTGAAAAGCGTAAGCAATAACCTTACTTTTACCCGCACATTTTAAAAGAGTGTGAGTGAAACTTTAACTTGTATGTAAGGCTAACCGCGGTCCGAAAACCGATTTGGTCAACAACACGGGACTGAGGACTAAACCGGACGAAAACCGATTTGGTCCAAAACACAGGATCGAAGATCGAACCGAAATGTTCGGTCCACGTATGGGTCGGTGCAGTCTAGTTCGGATTGTCGCTCCAGTCTAATTTCGGTTTTAGTACGTTTTTATAGATTGTTTGTTGTTCTTGTACGTTTATAGACATTTTTCGTTCGTTTTTTAAGTTTTCATTTGCTTTTTTACGATTTCGTTTGGTTTAAATGAATCCTGGATGCAGTTCCTAAACACAATAAATGCACTAAACCCTAAACCCTAAACCCTAAACACTACACCCTAAAATATAACGTACATGCTTTTTCTTTGTCTTTCGTGAGTTTGAAGTTATAAAATATTGGATCCCCCCCCCCCCCCACGATTACCAATGTATTACTGAGATCTTTTGGATGTGTAGTCTTCGGCCCAAACGCATGTACCATAAACCTTTCACGAGTAGTAATTACCTTACAAACTAATTCAAATATGCTAGTCATTACAAACTGGTGCAATTTTTGGGTATCGTTGTATCCTTTACTAGGAAGTCGAAAGGCGTCGATATCCCATATTACAACTTGTCGACCATTAGGACCGGGGGGGGGGGAGAGGGGGGGCGGGGGGGGGGGGGGGGGGGGGGGGGGTCGGGGGGGGTCACATGGTGCTTTTTTAGGGTCTGTGTACTCTGATAAAGGTATACAGTTTGCAAACATTGTCTCCACAAAATGTTTCAAAACGGAAAAGATGCATTCACTTACATTTGGTAATTCAGTTGACGAGTTTATTTTTTAGGTAAAGCAGAACCGTCGTATAGCCTAAACTACGTAAGCACGCAAACGCCTCGTAAAAATCCCCGTCTCCCGATATTAACACTACGAGAGACGGTTGCTCCATGTCAGATCTGAACATATCGATTATAAGGCTAGTATCAGCGGCGTTTGCGGATCGAGCCGGGACACGTCTTATTTTGAATCCATTGTTATGGATTGCCTTTATTTCGTCCTCCGATATCATCTTATTATCATTGGTATATGCTCAAGCAAGTTGCAAATATATCTTACGTTAGGAAAGAATATACCCAATACAAAACTTTGGTCAGTACGACACTGCCTTCATTGGCATCACTTTTTTATCAACCCCGCAATTATCGACATCCCAATAGAGGTATAATTTTATCCTTGAGAAGTCTGTTGGGTGCGACATATTCGTGGACTGGCAAAGTGAACTCTCAATTTGATCCGTCAAAAAGAAAAAGAAAAAAAACTTATGACATGAACTGCAGTAAAACCTAACACTTACCAGTTTCGAAACTAATCATATATATGGCTATAAATCAACTAATCACATATGTAGATTATATTAAACTAACAAAGGACTCAATCATAAACCCTAAAACAAAAAAATTATCGTTTACCTGACGCTTGGGAAGAAAAGTGTTATATTCATCGAAGTCCTCAAGATCGTGCATTATATAAAGAGAAATAAATAATATAAAAGGAAACTTAGGCAAAACAATATAAAAGGAAACTAAGCTTCGTTTATTTAAGATGCTATATGGCCTTAAAAGATCTAATTCGGAACATTCCATAAACCAAGGATGCATTTGCTACGTCGGTGTAGGGGGCTTTAGGCTCCAAGATAGCCCAAATCAAATGTTACCGCGTGCCTATTAGCCATTCCAAATTTTTCTATTTTTTAAAGTCATTCCAAATATATATAAATTTTATTTTTGTGGAAGACTGGGTTGATCTGTTGATCGAACTGTTTGAACCGGTAACCCGGTGACTCGTTAACTCGACCCGGTTGATTAGAGTCCTGGTTGACCTCGTGGTCGAACCGGTTGAACCAGTAACCAGGTGACTCAGTGACTCGACCTGTAAACTTAAAAAGCCTAAAAACTTCAAAAAATAACTTACAATAGTAAATACGGTGGCAGCAGTTTCTCACAGTAAATACGGTGGCAATCTCATTTTTGGCGGGCCACAAAAGTTAAGTACCTCATTAGGTGAAAACCCGCATCACCTGTTGGCATGCTAAATAACCTCATAAGAAACATTTTTTTATCTAACCCTATGCATGGGTTATACAAATACCTCCTTTAGATAAAACCAAGTGCTTGTTCTTGTTTCAGGCATAAATCAATAACCTTTCGCTTCTAAGTGTTTATGTTTTTGTGTGTTTGTCCATGCAATTGTGATCCCTATTTATAGGGGATTTCCATGAATGGAAATTATGAAAGATTGATGAGCCCATTAATCACTTCCATAATTATCTTTCATAATTGTAGAAATTAGTGGTTACATGACCAAATTAGATGTGGTCATTTAATGCATTCAAACCTGCCATTTGAATTTGTTAAAGTTGTTACAAACATTTAATGTTTTCTTTAAATAATATTTTCAGCTTTAATGTGATAAGTTAGTTCCTTAAATAATATAGTTGAAAAAGGTGTTAAATGCTTTATAATATTTTTTTGGATAAATAAAAAAAGCTCTAAAATTCCTCTTGAGCGATGACATTTTAATATTTTTTTGGTAATGATTTTTGCTTTTTAAATATTATTACGCTAAAAAAAACAAGTACAACGAATGATGGCGAATCTCACATCTTAGCCAAAAACAGTCAAAACAAGCGCTCCTACTAAGCTTGACACTTAACCTAACATAAAAGTGATATGCCAAACTAACGAGACTTAAAACAAACTCTATCTAAGTTGACCACGAAGACTAATATTTTATATAGTAAAGAAAAACGTAAAGTGAGAATTTTGTATTTCAAATATATTAATTCTTACTTTCATTAGTATTAGTTTTTTAATTATTATTAATCTTTTTTAAGTATGTCTCTTTAAAAAGACTTAAAAAAAATACATGTGTCAAAAATCAAAGAACAAAAACTTGTGGGAAGGCGAGGTAACTATTAAAGGGTGTAATTATATATTATATATACTATATACATTTATTGGGCTCTCTTTGAAAACGCGGGTCAAAACCCAGACCTTGGTCAACTCGCTGGAAAAAGGCGGATCTCCGACGGGTCAACCGGTCGAAACCAGTCAGTCCGACCCGTTTTTCTTTTTTAAGTTTTTTCTTTAAAGATTTTTTTCCCAAAATACAATCTCACACTATTCGAGTCACTGGTGCGTTGCGCACTTTATTCCCCGCGGCAACGTCCCTCAATAAAGCGCAGGTATACTCACGTTTGAAACAAACATAAAAACAATAAAACCTAAGCACGACATAAAGCCAATATACTAATTTCCATGGACGTCGTTTGTCATGGCCCAAAGTTATGAGCCCAAAAAGTTGGTCCAACATAAAAAAAATCCCCACCGGCCCAAATTAAAAAAATAAGAAAATCTACAAAACGGCCCGTCTACTTATAACTATTTACTGACTTTTTTATATAATAAACTTTATTTGTCAAATATATAACAAATATCTACCGATTCATTCATATTAAAAAAAACCGCGCGAAGATTTTCAAATTCGAATAAAACGAGCCAAATATTGCAACGCTTATGACATACGCACCATTTTATAAAAAATGGTGAATTACATATAAATAAGGAAAAAAAAGAAAATTTACAAATTGTGTCCTCAACTTTTAACTATTTACGACTTTTTTATGTAATAAACTTTATTTATCAAATATATAACGCATATCCACCGATTCATTTAGATCAAAAAATACCCGCGGAAAGATCTTCGAATTGCAAACAAAACGAGCCAAATATTTCAATGCCTCTGACATATGTACCATTTTATGAAAAATGTTGAAGTTTAATATATATATATTTAAAAAAAAGTATACTTTCAAAACACACCTAAACTACCTTATAACTTTAATATAAACGATAGGGGTAAGAAACGTGCAATTCTATGAAAGTTTAAAATATATAGATAACCTATATTTTTTGCCATTTACGACTGTATTTGAAAACAGATTTCACATTTATATTTATATTTATATACCTACTGAAAGTCGTTTGCTCGCCCAAAAAACCAACTCACGCCGTTCTGGCCTTTCAAGCCCCTCTAACGTTTATAAACATTAATAAGTACATACATTTAGTATACGCTTCTAGGTACATCTCATACTATATAAATACGTGGTGTTGCCAATACTGTTGCTGAGACTTGTTGGTTACACAATTTATTGCGTGAGTTGCATACTCCTTTATCTTTCGTACGCTTGTTTACTATGATAATGTTAGTGCAATTTATTTGTCCTGCAATCCGGTTTAGCATCAGCGTACGAAGCACATTGAGATTGATACCCATTTTGTTCATGATTTGGTTTCGAGTACTTCATGTGCCTTCGTGTGATCAGTTTGCGGATATTTTCATCAACGGATTGTCGTCTGCTTTATTTGAAAAGTTTCGCTCCAGTTTGAGCGTCCGGTGTCCTCCCGCTCTCACTGCAATGGAGTGTTAGCCCGTAATATTATTGTATCTTTGTAATGGGCTCAAGCCTACATCTAGAATTATGAAAACTATTGTACATATTATGTAATGGGCTCAAGCCCACATCTAAAATCATCCAAACTATTGTATATATTCTTTCATGTATCAATAATACTGGACAGACAGATTTATGCAAACCTACACTAAATAGGGGTGAGCAGAAAAACCAAAAAAACTGAAAACCAAAAACTAAAACCAAACCGATCCGAAAATAACTGAAATGAACTAATAACCGAACCGAATTTACCAAAACCGAAACGAAACGAACTACTAATTCGGTTCTCGGGTTGCATATGAGTTTGACAATCGGAACCGAAAACCGGACCGAATACCAAATTCATATATATATATATATATATTGTAACTGTATTTTCAGCATCAAATTAAGTGCGAGAACTGCGATAACTCTCAAAAACATACATGCACGTCTTCAATAATCGTATTTTTGCACGTATGTTCTAAATAGAACAAATGTATTTCACAAAAAACATACTTGTTCTAAGGAATTTGATGAGAAATTGGAAATACAAATTTTTTCTTTGAAGGTGTGCATATTCAAAGAAAAAATTTGTATTTCTAATTTCTCATCAAATTCTTTAGAATATATATGTTTTTTTATAAAACATAGGTGTTCTATATAGAACATATGTGTAGAAATATAATACACATATACATATATATATATATATATATTTTTTTCTTTAATTATGCACACCTTCAAAGAAAAAATTTGTATGTCTAATTTCTCATCAAATTTCTTAGAACGAATATGTTTTTAAAAAAAACATATTTGTTCTATTTAGAACATATGTGCAGAAATACGATTATTAAACACGTGCATGTATATTTTTGAGAGTTCTCGTAGTTCTCGCACTTAATTTGATGCGGAAAATAAACTTAAACAATAATATATGTACAGATGATTCAGTATTCTACATATATTGCAAAATCGAGAGATTTTTAACATTGATTCAATTTTTTTACACATTTTTGGGGGGGGGGGGGGGGTGTGTGTGTGTTTGTGTACTTATAATCTCATTAAATGAGTTTTGCTTGAAACATATGTGCAATCAAGGTGTAATCTATACATTTTTGAAACCTTCTCAATCTTTCAATGGATCCGGAATTCTCCTATCTCTTTCTATACCCTCTCTATCTCTCGAGATTTATATATATATATTTATTTATATAGTGTGTGTGTGTTTAATTCGTGGGGGGGGGGGGTTGGCGCGGTCAATGCAGAAGCTAATTTTTGTATAGAACTTACAAAACCATCTTCGGACCAATAGAAATTTAGTATTATTAAATATTCTTATTTAAATGAAAAAGGTATAACAGAAAAAACACATTTTGATCATTTTAATTTTTTTAATTAAAAAAAAGTTTTCCAAAACCCCTTAATTTTTGAATTTCTTTTTTAGTTTTTTTCTAGGATACAACTTTTTAAAGAGATAAGGTGCATGTGTTTTTTAAATATTGTAAATTTACATACGTTTCTTACGTACAATTGTTTAGCCATGAAACTAGTTTTTTTGCTTAAAATGTTAATTGCGCATATGTTCTAGTCGTGCATTGTTTTGAAAAATTATAACAAAAAAACTTATACATGTAATCTCTAAATATATAATCACAGCTATAACACAATATACATACAAAAATTTGATTTAAAATGTAATACAATTCAAATGCAATGTATGTGATTAAATATAAGATGTGCATGGAATTCAAAAAATGTGCTGCATCTTTTCGAAGAACGTGTGTGCAAGCTTCGTGATCATTTTATGCACGGCTTTGTGTACAGTATGCCGGCTTCGGAGAAACATATATGCTCACACTTCAAGAACATTTGTGCTAGCAATGTCATAGCTACAAGAGCATCCTTTGTTCATCTTCATTAAACTTCGTCCGTTTTATGATTGAGCCATTCCCTAAATAAATATATAAAAAAAATTGTTATATCATGTTAAAGTTTATTGTAGAATTAGTTTATAAGTTAGCTGTAAACAGGAAAGATTATGCACAAACTATAAACTAACGTCTTATCTTACATAAATCCGTATAATTCTTATACAGACCCAAAAGATAATCAATACATTGTGGGATTCTGTTGATGCGTACATAAGTTGAACAATATTGATTGGCTTATGTTCTTATACACAAATGAATTGGGTTGATCTTATCAATTAAGTTTATTATACATTGCTATGTTCAGTGTGGTGTCACCTACGTTAAATTGCGTTACCTTCTATCATTATTGCTCTAAGTATGTTCGGATCAAATCTATCGTTGTTGACATAGAGTCTACTTGCATCTTTATATACTTTTCATTTGAGTAATAAGATTTATAGATCTTATCATTTTACTCATAAAACATTTGGAGAAGCGTATTGGACAATATAGCTGTTTGATTGTTTTTACTTTAGTACCAATAATATCTTGTCAAAATAATCCAGCTTAGCCAATAACCTCACTTCTCATAAAGATCATAACTTTGAGCATAAAATTCTAAAACTAACCAGAGCCCATTACACATAACTCATAATCTAAATAACCCATAAACCATAACACATATTATATTTATACAGAACCAGGTTTTTAGATCAAAAATAACCCATAAACCATAACACATAACTCATAATCCAAAGCCAAGTTATCTTTTACATATCAAAACTAAAAAATCGAAAACCATAATTTTCAGATCAAAACTGAATTAACCAGATCGAAAACCATATTTTTCAGATTGCAACTAAATTTTAAAAAATCGTATTAATATATAAAAGCAAAAAACGAATCTTTAATAAAAAAATTTACAACATTTGAAGGTAGCGTTGGATAGAAGATTTAATCGAGCCTTTAATACCTGATAAAATGCAACAAATCCGTCTTATTTACGTTGCATAAAATATCCATTGAAACAAGATATGGTGGGTTCGTTGTCGGTTGCTTAGATTTGTGATGGGTAGTGGTGGTGCTAAGGAGGGTGCGGCTAGGGTTTGGGGTGAGGAATAAGGAGATAAAAATAAAAATGAGTAGATCTAGAAAACTGAAGATACGAAGTGAGAGAGAGAGAGAGAGAGAGAGATGTAGATTAACTAATTTTATTTTATGGGGAGTTATTTTATAGAGAACTGAAAATACTTTGATTTGCCCCTTAATTATTTCTTTTTCTAAATAAGTAGTGGATATAACAAAATAACATTTGCATTGATTGATGTACACTCATGCATTTTTAGGAGTAAAAAAGCTGTTCTGTTATTAAAATCCATATTTTTTATAAGTGTGTGTATATATATATATATATATATATATATATATGTATGATATTATATATTAGTGTGTATATATATCTATATATATATATATATATATATATATATATATATATATATATATATTACCTACGTTGCAAAAGCTCGCCCGAGGCGGGTGCGCGCCTTTGAGTATCCTTGGAAGAAATTTAAGTATCGGTTATTGGTGTAGGGATCAAGTTAATTATATAGAGAGAATTACGAATAAAAAAATGCATGAATGAGTAATCCCGATATGTGAGAAATAAAACTTGATTAAAAACTTTCGATTTTCAAGTAATAAAACAGTTTGGAGGCGAAAACAAATTGACAGGGAATTGTGTACTTTGTTTAAATGTCAATCTTATTGTTTACTGAGCTAATGACCATAGCGGATATTGGCAAATAGTACCTTCCACTTCCCACCTGATGCCATATTGTAACACCCCCAAAATTATGATGCCAGCAAAAATGTATCGGGAGGGTTACTTCATAATACAAACGTTAGAGCACAGAGAACGACTCTAATGTGGTCGTTTGAAAGAGTAATTCGTTGATTTTTGAAATTAATATAACATTTGTCCCATAATTGCATCACCATGAAAAACTTGAAATTAACACAACGAGATTTGATCACTTGTATGTATGTAGAAATCCATGAATGAAATCTTGTCAGTTTAGACTCCAATGCACATCAAATAATCCAAGCATCTAATTCACCTGAGAAAAACATGCTTAAAAAGTGTCAACATTAAAGTTGGTGAGTTCATAGATTTGTTTAAGTATAAATGTTGAACCAAAGTTCTCTCAAGTGTGTATGACCATTTAAAATCCTTAAATGTCCTTCCAAAATGTATGTATGATTTTTAGAAATCAAATAGTTGTAAAGTATGCATGACCATTTCTATCCCCAAATAGTCACAAAAATATACGTATCATCGTTGTATCGCAATTGTTCAAAGCATGTATGATATTTATATATATATCGCCAAAATGTTTCAAGTATGTATTGCCACTTTATTCAAGGCACGGTAAATATCCATGTGAGTATAAAACAATGATTACAATTACTCTATGTTCATGAAACCGATGCACTAATATAACAATAAGAGTTCATATGTAAGTATTGTGGGCCCTGTAGGCCCAACCAATCGTAATCCGACATGTTATAACGTTCGTTTGCCTAGTGATAGCTAATCACCCGAACAGGGATTGTCAATCCCGAATAGATCTATTTTATAACATTCGCGTAGAGAACATGCTATAACGTTCGTTTGCCCAGTGATAGCTAATCACCCGAACGGGGATCATACCCGAATATATCGATTTCATAACATTCGCGCTCACCCTCCAAGTGATTTACAGTTCATGAAGTTGTGACATAGACTTATATATACCCATCACAGGTGTCCCCTCCAAGAACACTCGGGCCTTTATTTAAAGAATATGTACTCCCGTTATCGGTGTCACCTCCAAGAACACCCGGGCAGTACTGTTTTTGTCATCAGTTCAATCCGCTTAAGCTAATCCGTAATCCTTTTTCAAAAGTAAAATATGCATTCGTGACCAAAAAATAAAAATGAAGTCAAGTAATGTATCTCATAGCGAGCTATGTAAATGAGTATGTAAACCAATTTGTAAACTATCATGTAAATGCATTTGTAAACAAGCATGTTCTCACCCCAAAAATATATGTAAAACATGTAAAACGTGGGCTATAAAACTCACTCGTGTTGTAGAACGGTTGACAGAAGGATTACATGCATAACACAACGGAAGACGAAACGGCTTCGATCAAGAAGTTGCAACTAATCTTAACGACTAAGTCCCACTAGCCTAGGATAACGTGTTTGGGTTTCCCGATGAGTGGTTACGTCAACGCGTCACGTTGATAAAAGGATTTAGATTTAAAGTTGTAATAGTTTGATGGTTGGTAAAATAAACTAAATCAAAAGTAACGCAATGTATTGTAATATATCCCATATATATTACATGTGAAAAATATGTCAAGTATATAATTCATACTGTGAATTATATAACAAAGAAAACCAATCAAATAAATAATCGAGGTATATAATACTTTGTAGGTATTAAATAAGGAACGTGAGAAAAATAACTGAAGCAAAACAATTCGACACGTTTTCAGAAATCACCAATTAAATTAATAAAACGTTCTTGCATAAAAGTAGACACACGTCTTAAAGTTACAGTTTAAACAAACGATGTTTGTAAAGCTTCTACAACAATTATGATGTTATCTTCTAACTGACAATTATAAAATATAAAAAAATATTTTATAAATTTATATTTTGTATCCTCGACGGGTCGTGTCTAAAATAGTTATCTAATTGTAAAAGTATAGTTTTTGTTCGTTTATCCGGTTATTGTATAATACAAATTACTATATTTTTAAAATATAACTTAGTCCCTTTTATCGGTTTCCAAAATAATAGAAGCCTTAGTAAAACATTACTAAATATAAAAGTTTATATAAATTTAGCCATGACACTTCCGTTTATATATCGTTTCCCATATTTATCAAATCTAAAGTTTTTCCACTTTTCAAACAATCCGCGTGTTTCAAATATATATTCTTATATATTTTTATATAAATTAAGCAAAGTAATAATTATTATATTTATTTAACCATTTAAACCACCAACCGGTTTTATATTTATAAATCTTATGATATATTTACTTATCAATTTATATAACCCAAACACACCCTTACGGTAAATCTGGTCACCCAAACGCACCTATTTCTGCTAAACCAACCAAACGGACCCCTTTGTTGTCTTCTCTAAACCCAAACGCACCCCTTGGTTCTTATGTTAACCCAAACGCACCCCTTGGTGCAAATCTGCCCAACCAAACGCCCCTTTATTTCCAATCTGTCGAACCAAACACACCCCTTGCGTGTTTCTGCTATACCAAACACCCCCATTTGGCAAATCTGCCAAACCAAACACACCTTATGTGCCAATCTGCATAACCAAACGCACCCTTAGTTGTTTTCTACCAAGCCAAACGCACCCTAATTTGTACCAAACGCACCCTAATTGGTATTTCAGTCAACCAAACGCACCTCTATGGTGGTGGTGACTGCCAAACGCACCCTTGTGGTGGTGGCAGTCAACCAAACGCACCCTTTGTTGGGTTTACATAAACCAAACGCACCCTAATAACCTATATATATGTGTATATAAAGTTATAAGGAAAATGGCAAGCTAAATATAGTTTAGGGTAGAATTTATAAATATTACCAGAGGGACCAAAAATGTAATTTTTGTTAATTAATGGTTCGGGTCTCGTTTAGGCCACTTAACGAAGGATTTAAAATATGACACTTGCACCATTTCGTTCCAAATTATTTTTCCCATAAAAATGAATATTTACTTGATAGTGTTTCATATATATTTTTATAAAATATATTTAAATCATTATTATTTATTT
Source organism: Tanacetum coccineum (assembly GCA_026074375.1). Classification (NCBI taxonomy): domain Eukaryota; kingdom Viridiplantae; phylum Streptophyta; class Magnoliopsida; order Asterales; family Asteraceae; genus Tanacetum; species Tanacetum coccineum. The sequence continues at coordinate 73,541 of BQNB010005771.1, read as the reverse complement.
GGTACCAGTGGGTGTCGCGAGTAAGCTTTGTCTGTAAAAATGAAACTTTAATTTCAACGTTCGCGTTATTAAATAAACGCTTTTGGATAAAATATTAACTAATTTATTAACTATTTTTATTTAATAAAAAGTGGTAATTAAATATAATTTAATTATTTTTGTGTCTGTACGCGTTGTTCTCGCTTTAAAAATTTTGCGAGGCTGTTTCAGCCCTCTTCTGCTTGTTCTCAAGTCTCGGGCAAAACTAAAATGTTGTCCGAAATATCGTTTTATATCAAATTGCTTTAGAGTCCGAGTTGTGAAAACGTGATTTAATGGTTCTTTTTTGATAAATCAACTATGAATTAATATATATCTCTTTCGTTTTCGAATCAAATAAGCCAAAAGTAACTTTGTACACGCGGTGTGTAATATTAAATATGATTTATTATTAAAATACGTTCCGAAAATTTTACCGGCCACGCGGTAATTGCTTTTATTAGACAATAAAACGTCAAAAGTCAAAAAGTCAATTCGGACCCAAAAAGTCAAAGGGTAAAATCGTCATTTAAAATTTCGAAAATTCCCGGATGTTACAGTACCTACCCCTTAAAGAAATCTCGTCCCGAGATTTAATTTGTGTTAACCAAGAAAAGATTTAAAATTTAGTAAACCAGTTCTAAGCAAGACGCTGAAGACTTCGTTCAGAAAAATTCGGTGTTTCGACACTTCTCATTATACCAAAAATTTTGGTTAGGCTTGACCAGGATATTTAATCCATTAAAATAGGCATTTCAAAAATATCATTACAGATCTTATGACTGATATACCCGCGTTATAAGGAAAATCTCATTGTAGTGAAAATCTCAAGAAGAAAGTGTAGTCGCGTGAGTATGTTTGTATAAGTTTCTAAATGTCCGAGGACGGAGTCTCGTTTCTACTATCTGTAATGTTCGATGATTCACATCAACGTGGCTTATGGATGTAAGTACCCAACTTACTTGGCAGTACTAGGATGCATCGCGACCTAAGTCTTCCTACTAGTGGTCCGAAATGAATAGTCCGACTATCTGTTTCGTCGATAGGTGTTTATCTCGTTTAAGGTGGGGTTGCATTACCTATTGGCTAAAGTTGTACCAGTTGGGATGTATCGTGACTTAAGTCTTCGCACTAGTGGACCGCTCCAGGATCCAACAACAGCAACCATAACGACAATAACTATAACGAATGATGAGGGGATGCAGAGGGTGAGGACCCTCCGAGAAACTAGTTATATCTGCTTATTTCTGCTTAATTTGTGCTTATTCTGCTTTTTAAATGTTAATCTTGTCTTTATTATGCTTATTTGATTTAGTATAAAGCTTATCTTAACCTGTTTTTTTTTTTAAATTTCAAAAATCTATCCTTAAAGGGGTGTTTGGGTCAAGGGACAAAATGGGTCAAAAATGGTCTTTAAACCATTTGGGTCACTAAGTCAACCTTATCAAGCATATCTAAGGAATTCTAATCAGTTTTAACAGTTTTTTAAAGTATAAAATTATGTTTTTAGGTGTCTTGTACAAATACTTTAAATCTGTGGTCTTGTGAACTTTTTCAAACTGCTTATTGTCAATTCTTGTTTTTAAGGTTTTGTTTGTGTTGTTTTTAGTGTTATAATGCAGTAGAAAAAGTTTACTCAACTTTACTTTAGTTTTGCAAAAGTTTTCTTAAAATCTGCCAAGTCATTTTTTAGTTTTAAAAGCCTTTTTTCATATTCAAATTTAGTTTAGTTAAAATTGTTTTTAGAGTTTGAAATTTAGAGCATAAGCTCATTGGTGGTCAAGCTCAATCTGTTTGAGCTTATTTTAGCTTTTAAAACCCTTTTCCTAGCTTATTTTGTAGGCTGCATAAGCAGATTTGTCTTTATAAAGAAAAGCAAAAAGTAGTGATCTGCCTGAACAACCTTTTTTCTTTAACTTTTTCATGGCTTATCTTTATTTCAACCCACTTTTTCTTTGCTAATTATTATAGCTAGTTGGATAAGCTTTAAGGGCATATAAGCTATTAGTCCATAAGGATCTGATTTGGTGCTTAAAATTAAGCCTAAAAATTGTCCCTTAGGCTGTTTGATTGGTAGTTTTCAGCCAAAGGGCTTATTGCTTTTCTGTGCTTATTTGTCTGTTTTCTTGCTTATTTTTGTTCACATTGCTTATTAGGTATAGTAAACTATCTGCTTTAGCTTATTTCCCATTTTCACTAGCTTATTTATCCTTAAAATGCCAAACAGTTAGCTTATTTTAGACTTAGTGTAAAAAAGGCCCAAACTGTTAATTTATTTTGCTTATTTTAGCTTATTTTTAAGTTTTTGTAAAAAGTCACTTTTTTAAAGTTTAATATTTTGGCTTGTTTTATAAGATTGCAAAAAGAAAATCTAAAAAAAAAGTTTTTAAAAAAGGAAGCCACAGGGTTCGACCATGTGACCTCCCCTTTAACACACACTCGTCCCAAACACAACACACACTAACCACAGCACCAGATAGGGCCATCTGGTTATGTGTTACAACATTTATTCTTTATATTCATTTTAAGCCCAATAAGCCCATAAGCCTGTTTTGCTTATTTAGTGCTTATTTCAATAAGCACTTTAAGCCATTTTATTTTTCTTCAATCAAGCACTGTTCAAAGTACTTTTCAGTAATTTTTTAGATTTTTCCAAGATTGTTTACTATTTTTAATCAATTTTTCTTTTTAAAACTGTTTTTAATTCATAAAAAATTATTAAAAATCAAAAATATATAATTCCTTTTTAAAAAAATTTCTTTTATCATTTAGCACCTAGGAAAATTAAATTTGCTTTCGTAGGGTTAAAATTTTAGAATTTCGTTTTTTAAAGAACGGGTTTTGATCCCGTTCTCGTTTTCTTCACGTTTTTAACTTTAAATGCTTTCGTTTTTGGTTTACTTTTCTTTGTTCTTGAATTTTAGTTACTTAGGATTTATAAAAAGTTAAAAAGTCATTTTAGGGTTAAAATTCGATAATTTAGGTTTTCGAGTCGCGTTTTTTTAATTCCCGTTAACGTTTTAGGGTTTTAGCTCTTATAGCTTTCGTTTTTAGTTTGTCTTACTTATTTTTCCTGTAGATTTAGAAAACCCAATCAAATCTTTGTTATTCAAACATCAAATGTCAAACCGACTCTCGACTTTCCATTGCACGCCTCGTCGGGAAACGAGCCGGGTAGGTTTTTAGGGTTTTGCTTTGGATAAAAGTGAAATCTTTTGAAAGCCTCACGGAATACTTACTTATTTACTGTTCTCGTTTTCTTCGCGTTTTTAACTTTAAATGCTTTCGTTTTTGGTTTACTTTTCTTTGTTCTTGAATTTTAGTCACTTAGGATTTTTAAAAAGTTAAAAAGTCATTTTAGGGTTAAAATTGATAATTTAGGTTTTCGAGTCGCGTTTTTTTAATTCCCGTTAACGTTTTAGGGTTTTAGCTCTTATAGCTTTCATTTTTAGTTTGCCTTACTTATTTTTCCTGTAAATTTAGAAAACCCAATCAAATCTTTGTTATTCAAACATCAAATGTCTACCGACTCTCGACTTTCCATTGCACGCCTCGTCGGGAAACGACCCGGGTAGGTTTTTTAGGGTTTTGCTTTGGATAAAAGTTAAAATCTTTTGAAAGTCTCATGGAATACTTACTTATCTACTATTATTGATAGTATCCTTACGTATTTATATTATTTATTTTATATATACGTATTTGGATCGAATCAATTTTTGGCGCCGTTGCCGTTGAGGTGTGAACGATTATCGTGAACGTTTGAATATTAGTGTTTGAAGACCCTTCCCTCGTGAAGTTATCACTTTCGTTTTTGAATATTGTCTTCTTATTTTTATAAAAATATAAAAATACAAAAATATTTTCCATTTCTTTTTACAGAAAAATCAAAAAATATAAAAACATTGTCCTTAATAATAAAAATCATCATCAATATAATGTTCTCAACTGAACATTATCATAATAAGTTCCCTAAACAAAAGATATAAAACTTGCCTTTGTGTCACTTGTGAAGTACGGCTCACCTTTAAGAGATTAACAAACTATAAGATGGGTATAAGGAGGGTTGTTCCGACGAACTACGACCCGAAAGGAGAAGGTTTTTAATAGCTTCGCGCTTTCCCGCTCTCCGCTCCTTTGTGCGTTTTTCTCTTAAGAGCTACCTTGAAGCAAGATTGATTATGGTTAAGTTGTTCGAAATCACAATATTGTTTTCCCCCCCCTTTAATAAAATATTTTGTATAAAAAGCTTAAAAACTCCAAAATAATCTTCTTGTTTCTTCTAAACCAATTTAATTCTCTTCTAATACCTCATATCGTTTAATTCTTTATGTCGACATTTGTCCAAGTGTAGGTGTGGAGAACCGTTATATTTCACCCTTGTCGATGGGTACTTGCGGAAAAACACGTGTGTAATGATCTTCGAGATTGGCTATTGCTTCTATGCCATTCAAGGAACGTGAATCTTAACTTAAGATCAACTCCGAATTCTTTTGATAATCCCCCCGATTTTTCAAACCCACCTCCACAACCCCAATACTTGCAATACTCTTATGAGTTATGTGGGAATGATGCCCATCATGGTTACGATTGTCCACCTCAAGTCCCATTTGTCTACAATCAGGACCCGTGTTTCAATCAAACTTTATGATTGTTATTCACAACTTCACCGATTTTTTCCACAACAATATCCTGTTGTGAAGATTGTGGGGTCCCACGAGACTTTAATGTCAACGTGATGAATTCATACGAACCTAATCCGTGTTATGATTCTAATTATTCTGGTTTTGACCAATTTAAACCCCCACAGCACCCCGTCATTCATCAATCGATTCAAGAAAAAACTTGTGTTGAATTACTAGCAGAGGAACGGCGGCTATATCGATAATCACCTCCTCAAGAAATGAGAATCCAAGATATGGAGGATCTGAAGCAACATAATTAGATGAAATGAAAATTTAATTAATGACTTACAGATTAAAGATTATCGTAATGAGAGAATAGATATTCAGTATAGAAGGGAGTGTGAAATTAGGATTGATGAGCTTAAACAGAATTTCAATGGAATGAGTATTGAAAATAGGAAAAAGGAGAAAGAGCTTCTGCAACAAGAGCAGGCAGCTTATGTTATAACTTCGCAACGGTTTAATTTTATTGATGATGATGATGACGATGAGTATTCTTTTGCTAGACAAGAATATCTCAACAAATTCTCCTCCGCAATCACGACAACCCATTTACCAAAATCAGACTCTCTATAATATAATAGAGGATAAGCAACTCACACTATCGGCAACGTAATCGACGAAATAATTAATATAGTTTTGAGGACCCTTGTTCCATCCCCCAAGTAGTCCGATTGTATAACCGAAGTGAATGTGAATATTGCCATTTGTGATGATTCTTCTCCGAAAAAGGATGAGGTGTTAGATGATATCATTTCAATTCCACCGGGAAATGGTAATGATCATTTTAATACCGAATCTAGTCCAATTGAATCCGTGCTTAATCGTGATAACATGATATCTTCCCCTAAGATTGACCTCCTTATCGAGGAGTTCGCCGGTAAACTCGCTCTTATCGCTCCAATTCCACCGGGAATTGTTGAAGCCGACCTTGATGCGAAGGAGAAATACGTTTTATTGAAAATTGATGTATGATAACCCTTTTCCTCGCCCTCCGGAAACTCTTAATGATGATTCTGAAATTGTCATCGATTATGGCGCCGCTGCCGGGGATTTGTGATTAAGATTCTTTCGTTTGAAGTTTGTTGATCGTGATTTGGAGAACCTTTCGTCTTTGAAAGTTACGCTTTTAAGAAAATCAAAAATACAAAAAAAATTTAAAAATAAAAAATAAAAAAAAATTTCTTTTCTTTTTAGTATAAGTAGAAGATTAATAATAAACAAAATTACAAAAATATTTGCTCTTCCGGATTTTTTGATTTTTCTTGTGAATTCAATATAATAATTTTTTTTACCAAGTTGGTAAAAGAACACCAACAAATAATACTTTCAATTGAAGTATTATCCATCAATAAGTTCCCGAACTAAAGATTAAATTTTTACCGTTTGTGTCACTTATGAAAAAGGCGCACCTCTTAGTAAAATTCTTAAATTTTACTAAGATAGTTACCCAAGTGGTTGATTATTCGAAACCAAAAAAATATACACTTTTCTCATTTCTTTTATCATTTCATTTGTTTGTTTTGTGCATGCGCACTAGAAATTCCAACTTTCCAAATAATTCAAACGTAACCATTCCGAGACGTCGAAATAAAGGACGTACTCCAAACGTAGTCGAACCCGAGCTTCGTACTATCGTTGAAGTTGAACCAATGGTGGAACGTACAATGGAAGAGCTACTCCGTGCACCCACGGAAGGGTACGGAGAAGCTATCGTTTTACCGAAAATTAATGCGGATCATTTTGAGATTAAAACAAATTTGTTACAATTGGTTCAAGCGAACCCGTATCACGGTTAGAGAACGAAAAACCTCATGCTCATATCAATAGTTTTCAAAAGGGATACCTCGACTCTACGATTTAGGAATGTGCTAAACGATGTAATTAAGCTATTGATGTTTCCATATTCACTCGAGGGGGCCGCTAAAACTTGGTACGAGAAAGAACCTCCTAATTCAATCTTGACTTGGGAGGACCTCGTTACCAAATTCGTGAATCAATTTTCCCTCCCTCGAAGACCACTCACTTAAAGAATAAAATCTCTCATTTTACCTAAAAATTCAATGAGTCTTTTAGTGAAGCGTGGGAACGATTTAAGGAAATGCTTAGAGCTTGTCCTCACCACGGATTTACGGAGTTAACTCAAGTTGATACCTTTTATAACGGTTTAAACGACAACGATCAGACTCCTTGAAATGCCGTTGAAGGTGGAAATCTTTTGATAAGACGACTAGAAGAGGCTTGAGATAATAATTGAGTAATAAATCAAAAGTGCGTTCATTCCGAAACAAACCAAATGCTTCTAGGATGAATACGACTTCTAGGGAAAGTGTTAGTAAAACGGATGAGAGAATTGATAAGCATGCGATTAACTTTCGACGTTTTATTTAGGTGTTTATATATTTTAAGGTCAGATTGTTCCTACAAAAGTTGTCACTCCCGCTCCGGTTAAAGCGTTGATGAAACTTACGTTACTTGTGGTGGTCCCATAATCCTCTCAACAACAACAACGTAGGAGGAGGAAAAAAGAGATTATGGCACCACCACAATGTAACGTAAGTTTCTCAACAACCAAGCTTTTAAACCAGGAGCGGGAGTGTCCAACTTTGTTTTTTTTTTTTATTTGTAGAAACAATCTCGCCTAAGGTCAGAAAGAGTAATCCGCAAGCTTATCCAATATCTCTCATCCGTCTTACTAACACTTTCCTAGAAGTCAGTATTTCAACCTAGAAGCATTTGGGTTGTTTCGTAAACCGCACTTTTGATTTAATTCACATTATATCAAAGCCTCTCAGTCCGTCATACTCAATAAGATATCCACCTTCCACGGCATTTAGGAGTCTTGATCGTTGTCGTTTAAACCGTTATAAAAGGTATCAACTTGAGTTAACTCCGTAAATCCGTGGTGAGGACAAGCTCTAAGCATTTCCTTAAATCGTTCCCACGCTTCACTAAAAGACTCATTGAATTTTTAGGTAAATCGAGAGATTTTATTCTTTAAGTGAGTGTATCTTTCGAGGATGGTAAAATTGATTCAACGATTTGGTAACAGAGGTCCTCCAAGTCCAAGATGAATAGGAGGATCTTTCTCGTACCAAGTTTTTAGCGCCCCATCGAGTGAATATCGGAAACATCAATATCATTCATTACAATCGTTTGCACATTCCTAAATAGTAGAGTCGAGGTAATCCTTTTGAAATTATTGATATGAGCATGAGGATTTTCGTTCTTTAAACCGTGAAACGGGTTCGCTTGAACCAATTGTAACAAATTTGTTTTAATCTCAAAATGATCCGCATTAATTTTCGGTAAAACGATAGCTTCTCCGTACCCTTCCGTGGGTGCAACGGAGAAGCTCATCCATTTGTACTTCCAGCCATTGGTTCAACTTCAACGATAGTACCGTAGCTCGGTTCGACTACGTTTGGAGTACTACGTCCTTTATTTCGACGTCTCGGAATGTTACGTTTGAATTATTTGAAGTTGAAATTCTATGCGCATGCACTAAACAAAGCAAATGACATGAAAAAGAAATGGAGACAATTAAATAATTTTTTTTGTTTACCGCATAATCACAACTTAGGTAAATCTCTTAAGTCAAATAAATTTTACAAAGAGGTGCGCCTTTTTTCAGTAATGAGACACAAAACGGTAAAAAATTAATCTTAGTTTCGGGAACTTATTGATGGATAAAAACTTCAATTGAAAGTATATTTGTTTGTGTTCTTTTACCAACATGTGTAAAAAAAAAAATTATTTCTTAATGAATTCACAAGAAAAATCAAAAAATCCAGAAGAGCAAATATTTTTGTAATTTTGTTTATTATTAATCTTCTACTTATACTAAAAAGAAAAGAAATCTATTTTTTACTTTTTATATTTTTAAATTTTTTTTGTATTTTTGATTTTCTTAAAAGCGTAACTTTCAAAGACGAAAGGTTCTCCAAATCACGATCAACAAACTTCAGACGAAAGAATCTTAATCACAAATCCCCGGCAGCGGCGCCATAATCGATGACAATTTCAGAATCATCATTAAGAGTTTCCGGAGGGCGAGGAAAAGGGTTATCATACATCAAATTTTCAATAAAACGGATATCTCCCTTCGCATCAATTCGGCTTCAACAATTCCCGGTGGAATTGGAGCGATAAGAGCGAGTTTACCGGCGAACTCCTCGATAAGGAGGGGGGGGGTGGGGGTGGGGGGGGGGGGGGGGGGGGTGTTTGGGGTGTGGGGGGGGGGGGGGGGAGGTCAATCTTAGGGGAAGATATCAGTTACTTATCACGATTAAGCACGGATTCAATTGGACTAGATTCGGAATTAAAATGATCATTATCATTTCCCGGTGGAATTGAAATGATATCATCTAACACCTCATCCTTTTTCGGAGAAGAATCATCACAAATGGGCAAATCACATTCACCTTCGGTTATACCATCGGACTCACTTGGGGTATGGACAATCCATCAAACACTATACTTTATTAGATTCGTAACACGATTCCGTTGGCCGAATAGAGTGTCGAGATGCTTATCCTCATTATAAGAGATCCAGATTTTTTGTAAATCGGGTGTGATTGCGAGGAGAATTTAGTTGAGATATCTTGTCTAGCAAAAGAAATACACATCGTGACATCATCATCAATAAAAGTTAAACCGTTGCAAGTTATAACATAAGCTGCCCTGCTCTTGTTTGCAGAAGCTAGACTCTATCTCCTCCTTTTTCTATTTTCAATACTCATGATCCATTGAAATTCTGTTTAAGCTCATCAATCCTAATTTCACACTCCCTTCTATACTGAATATCTATTCTCTCATTACGATAATCTTTAATCTGTAAGTCATTAATTAAACTTTTCATTTCATCTAAATAATGTTGCTTCAGATCCTCCATATCTTGGATACTCATTTCTTGATGAGGTGATTGATCGATATTAGCCGCCCGTTCCTCTGCTAGTAATTCAGCACAAGTTTTTTCTTGAATCGATTGATGAATGACGGGGTGCTGTGGGGGTTCAAATTGGTCAAAACCAGAATAATTAGAATCATAACACGGATTAGGTTCGTAATAATTCATCAGTTGACATTGAAAAGTCTCGTGAGGACCCCACAATCTTCAACAACAAGGATAATGTATGTGGGAAAACTCGAGGATAATGTTTGTGAAAAAAATCCAAGATTGATTGAAACACGGGTCCTGATTGTAGACAAATGGGACTTGAGGTGGACAATCGTAACCATGATGGGCATCATTCCCACATAACTCATAAGAGTATTGCAAGTATTGGGGTTGTGGAGGTGGGTTGAAAAACGGGGGATTATCAAAAGTGAATTCGGGCGGTGATGTGATCATAATTGAAAGAGATCTCCGTTCCGATGGCATAAGAATAGCAATAATCCATCTCGAAGATCATTAACACATTACCACACCGTTCGCAAGTACACCATCGACAAGGGTGACCATATAACGGTTCTCCACACCCTACGCATCGGACAAATGTCGACATAAAGAATTAAACGATAATGAGGGTTAAGAAGAGAATTAAATGGTTTAGAAGAAAAAGAAGATTTTTTTTTTTTTGGGTTTTTAAGCTTTTTAAACAACATATTTTATTAGGACAAAATGAGATCGAACAACTTAAACCAATAATCAACTTGTTTCAAGGTAGCTCTCTAAGAGAAAAACGCACAAAGGAGCGGAAGAGCGGGAAAGCGCGAAGCTATTAAAAACCTTCTCCTTTCGGGTTGTAGTTCCTCGGAACAACCCTCCTTATACCCCTCTAATAGTTTGTTAATCTCTTAAAGGTGAGCCGTACTTCACAAGAGACACAAAGGCAAGTTTTAAATCTTTTGTTCGGTGAACTTATTATGATAATGTTCAAGTTGAGAACATTATATTGATGATGATTTCTATTATTAAGAACAATGTTTTTATATTTTTTGATTTTTCTTTAAAAAGAAATGGAAAATATTTTTGTATTTTTATATTTTTATAAAAATAAGAAGAAAATATTCACAAACGAAATTGATAACTTCACGAGGGAAGGGTCTTCAAACACTAATCTTCAAACGTTCACGATAATCGTTCACACCTCCCCGGCAGCGGCGCCAAAAATTGATTCGATCCAAATACGTATATATAAAATAAATAATATAAACATGTAAGGATACTATCAATAATAGTAGATAAGTAAGTATTCCGTGAGGCTTTCAAAAGATTTCACTTTTATCCAAAGCAAAACCCTAAAAACCTACCCGGGTCGTTTCCCGACGAGGCGTGCAATGGAAAGTCGAGAGTCGGTTTGACATTTGATGTTTGAATAACAAAGATTTGATTGGGTTTTCTAAATTTACAGGAAAAATAAGTAAGGCAAACTAAAAATGAAAGCTATAAGAGCTAAAACCCTAAAACGTTAACGGGAATTAAAAAAACGCGACTCGAAAACCTAAATTATCAATTTTAACCCAAAAATGACTTTTTAACTTTTTAAAAATCCTAAGTGACTAAAATTCAAGAACAAAGAAAAGTAAACCAAAAACGAAAGCATTTAAAGTTAAAAACGCAAGATTACGAGAATAGCAACATAAGACGTATTCCGTGGCATTCACCAAAAGATTCCACTTTATCCAAAGCAAAACCCTAAAAACCTACCCGTCGTTTCCCTCCCGACGAGGCACGCAATGGAAAGTGAGAGTCCGGTTTGACATTTAATGTTTGAATAACAAAGATTTGATTGGGTTTTCTAAATCTACATGAAAAATAAGTAAGGCAAACTAAAAACGAAAGTTATAAGAGCTAAAACGTTAAAGGGAATAAAAAAACGCGACTCAAAAACCTATATTATCAAATTTTTACCCTAAAATGACTTTTTAACTTTTTATAAATCCTAAGTGATTAAAATTCAAGAACAAAGAAAAGTAAACCAAAAAGGAAATCATTTAAAGTTAAAAACGCGACGAAAACGAGAACGGGATCGAAACCCGTTCTTTAAAAAACGAAATTCTAAAATTTTAACCCTACAAAAGCAAAATTATTTTTTCTAAGTCCTAAATGATAAAAGAAATTTAAAAAAAAAAGAATTATATTTTTTTGACTTTTATATTTTTTTATATGAATTAAAAACAGTTTTAAAAAGAAAAATTGATTAAAAATAGCAAACAATCTTGGAAAAATCTGAAAAATTACTGAAAAGTACTTTGAACAGTGCTTGATTGAAGAAAAATAAAATGGCTTAAAGTGCTTATTGAAATAAGCACTAAATAAGCAAAACAGGCTTATGGGCTTATTGGGCTTAAAATGAATATAAAGAATAAATGTTGCAACACATAACCAGATGGCCCTATCTGGTGCTGTGGTTAGTGTGTGTTGTGTTTGGGACGAGTGTTGTTAAAGGGGAGGTCACAGGGACGAACCCTGTGGCTTCCTTTTTAAAACTTTTTTTTTAGATTTTCTTTTTGCAATCTTATAAAACAAGCCAAAATATTAAACTTTAAAAAAGTGACTTTTTACAAAAACTTAAAAATAAGCTAAAATAAGCAAAATAAATTGACAGTTTGGGCCTTTTTTACACTAAGTCTAAAATAAGCTAACTGTTTGGATTTGTTTTATAGCAACTATAGAACCTAAGAATGTGAATGAAGCCTTAAAGGATGAAAGTTGGATAATTGCAATGCAAGAAGAATTAAATCAATTCATTTTAAATGATGTCTAGGAGTTAGTACCACACCCTAAGAGTACAACAATTATAGGAACCAAGTGGGTCTATAGAAATACGCTAGACGAGATCGGTGTCGTATCTCGTAATAAGGCTAGGTTAGTAGCTCAAGGTTATAATCAACAAGAGGGAATTGATTATGACGAAACTTATGCTCCTATAGCTAGATTAGAGTCCATTAGGATCTTATTAGCCTATGCGTGTGCCTTAGATTTCAAATTATTCCAAATAGACGTAAAAAGTGCATTCTTAAATGGTTAATACAAATAATGTCTAAAAACGTTATTTATATTTTTTGACCTCTCTACGTTTTGAAGATCACAAAATGTAAAAACGTCTACGATAATAATAAACGTTTACACATTATTAATCGTAAATTCCATTTCGACTTAAATCACTTATGGTATGTATAATCAAATCAATAAACATGATTAGTGATCAAAGATGATCTTTTTGTCTTAAACTTTACATTTTACAAATGTAATAAAACCTTTTTATTAAAATAAAAATATACAAAATATTTTTATTAATTAAAGAAAAGTTTTATTTAATTATATAAATTTAAAATCTCGTTTTTTCCCTAAAACAGAAAATTCTGGACCAGATAAATACTTCCCCACTAAAAGACAAAAAGATGAGCGTCTACCTAGGGGCGATCCCCTGATAGGTAGAACGCCCCCCAGATATATCTGGGACCGCCGGGACCGCCTCCGGGAGACGTTATTCTCTCTTGGCTATAAATACTGCACTATTTCCTGATAGATTTTCAACCTCTTTGCACACAGTTTTTAGTATTCTTTCTCTCTTTAAAATCTCCTACTTCTCTAAAATCCTTGATCACTAACTTGCTTAATCTTGTTTCAAGTGATCCAATATTTTCTTCTTCCTCCTTCTATCAAGTGCAAGAGAAGAACACTCGTATTCGCCAAGAAATGAAGTGTTGTAGACTAGTGATTTTCTCCTATCTTCTTCTAGATTCAACTTCTATATTCACAATCTTGTGTAGTTGTATAGATCCGAATTGTGTATAAATTGGGAAGTGTTGATTGTGTGCCGGTTAGTATTTTATGCCTTAAAATACATTAGTGAAGTGGTAGATTGGTTCTAGCTAAGATTAGGACTCGACATTTAGCTTAGTGTCAGAAATTGGGATAAGCGACGTGTAACGGTTTTCTCCGCCTAAAGGGAGCTTGTTGACATAGTGAAATCTCGAGTCGGATACTCGAGGAGTGAAGTAGGTCGAAGAAGAGCTTCGTAGCCAAACCACTATAATTCTCGGTGTTGTGGTTTGATTGTTCTATCTCTTATCTCTTGTCTTTCATTTATGTAACATCCGGGAATTTTCGAAATTTCAAATGACGATTTTACCCTTTGACTTTTTGGGTCTGAATTGACTTTTTGACTTTTGACGTTTTATTGTCTAATAAAAGCAATTACCGCGTGGCCGGTAAAATTTTCGGAACGTATTTTAATAATAAATCATATTTATTATTACACACCGCGAGTACAAAGTTACTTTTAACTTATTTGATTCGAAAACGAAAAAGATATATATTAATTCATAGTTGATTTATCAAAAACGAACCACTAAATCACGTTTTCACAACTCGGACTCTAAAGCAATTTGATATAAAACGATATTTCGGACAACTTTTTAGTTTTGCCCGAGACTTGAAAACAAGCAGAAGAGGGCTAAAACAGCCTCGCAAAGTTTTGAAACTGCACGCAATGTGTACCGACACAAAAATAATTAAATTTATTTTTAATTATCACTAGTTATTTAATAAAAATATTAAATAAAATCATTTATCATGTTATTCAAAAGCGTTGTTGACAACGCGAATATCCGAGTTAAAATTCATTTTAATTTTAACCGAGTCACGAAATAAATAACAGATATTTTTATAAATGTTATAAATATATTTATTAAATGTTATCAAGTAAATACTCATTTTTATCAGAAAAATGATTTGGAAAACAATGACGCAAGTTTCGTATTTTGAAACATCCGTTAAGTCGCCCAAATGAGTCCCGAACCAAAATTTTATAAAAGTTTCTCAACAAGTTACACCTTTAGTCCCTCAAGTAATATACACCTGCCACTTAAATATATAACTTTTATTATATATATAAAAGTTTTATAATTTATTCTTTTACAAAATAAAAACACACACACACATATAAACACTCTTTCTCCCTCATCTTTTTCGGCGAGCCTCCACCGTCGCCGGCCAGCCGCCGGATTCCGGCCACCACCATGCCACCGCCGCCGGAAACTTTTCCGGCGGACTTTTCCAGCCGAAATCAAAAACGATCCCCACCACCAGATCTACCCGATCCCCACCACCACTCGCGGCCACGCGCCGTTTCCACCCCCCCTCCGACTGCCACAGTTGCCGCCACCACCCACATCCACCACTCGACAACACCACCACCCCCGCTGCCATCCTCACCACCGACGCCACCACAACAACATCACCACCCCCACCTACGTCACCAACATCACCACGACACCACCATCATCATCACCCACAGCCACGCACCACCGCTAGGGGTGCGTTGGGTTCGCTGGTAAACCACCCAACGAGGTGCGTTTGGGTTTTATTATTATTCAGGGGTGTTTGTTGTGGGTCTTGGCAGCCGGCACCATAGGGTGCGTTTGGTTTCATGAACAACCACCACCGAGGGTGCGTTTGGTATTGTAACAGCCACGAAGGGGGTGTTTGTTTTTGTGGTGAAAGCCACCACGAGGGTGGTTTGGTTCGGCTATAAAAACAACCACCGAAGGGGTGTGCTTGTTTCTTCGTTTAGCACCGCATAGGGTGCGTTGGGTTTTCATAATATTGGGTGCATCCGGGTTGGGGTAAGCACCAAGAGGGCGCGTGCGGGTTTGGTTTTCACCGGAAAGGGTGCGTTTGGAATCGGGTCAGCCGCAAGGGGCTGCGTTTGGTTTTATTATGGCAGCTAGGCTGCGTTTGGTTTAAGAAAGGGTGCGGTTGGTTTTGATATGAACACCGAGAAGGGTGCGGTTGGCTGTTTGGTATTAGGCAGCCACAAGGGGGTGTTTGTTTCGGGTTATTAATGCCGAATAGGGTGCGTTTGGCATGAGAAAAACACATAAGGATGTGTTTGGTTTAGCAGATTGATGTAGAGGGTGCGTTTGGGACAACAGATTTGCAATAAAGGGGTGTTTGGTTGGGCAGATTGGTATTAAAGGGGTGTTTGGTTAGGCAGATTTACCAAACAAGGGTGTTTGGTTTTGCAGATTGCACCAAGGGGTGCGTTTGGGTTAACAGTTTCGGCATAGGGAGCGTTTGGTTTAACCGAAACAACAATAAGGGTTCGTTTGGTTTACACACTTGACAAATAAATAAAACATAAAAGTTTATATTATAAGAACCGGATATATTGGTGGTTTAAAATGGTTAAATAAATGTAATATTTATTACTTTGTGTTAGTTTATATATGAATATATATATATATATGTAGATATTTAAAACACACGGATGTTGAAATATTGATTTTGTTATTAAGTGGAAAAACGTTAGATTTCATAAATATGGAAAACGTTATATAACCGGAAAGGTCATGACGAAATTTATATAAATTTATATATTTAGTAATGTTTTACTAAAACCTCTATTATTTTAGATACCCGGTAAAAGGAACTAAGTTATATTTTAAAGATATATTAAATTATAACTGTATAATAACCCGACAACGAACGAAAACTATACTTTTACAAGGAGACAACAATTTTAGCTATGATCTGTCAATAAGACGAAAGATTAATTTATAAAATATTATTTTATAAATTCCTGACTATAATGTAAAATCATAACTTTTGTAAAAGCTTTACAAACATCGGTTGTTTAATTCATAACTTTAAGACGTGTGTCTACTTTTATGCAAGGACTTCTTATTAACTATATTGGTGTCGAATTATTTAGTTTCAATCATTTACTCACACTTATTATATAATACTACCAAAACATTATATATGCCACATAAATCTTTGGATTGTTTGTCTTCGCTATCTAATTCACGGTATGAGTTATATAAGAGTTATTTTTCATATGGAATATATAAAGATTATATTACATACTGTGCGTTTATCTTTTGATTTATTTTATTTAACCAACCACCAAACTATTACAACTTTAAATCTAAATCTTTTATCAACGTGTCGCGTTGATGCAACCATTCATCGGGAAACCTAAATACATTATCCTAGGCTAGTGGGACTTAGCCGTTAAGATTAGTTACAACTGCTTGATCGAGCCGCTTCGTCTTCCGTTCGTGTTGTGCATATTAGATGCCTATCTGTCAATCGTTCTTCATCATCGAGGTCAGTTCATAACCTCGCTTTTCAATCTTTTGAATGTTTCATAAACCCGCGAGGGGAATACATGCTTGTCTACAAACTCTTTTACTTATTCGGTTATCTTATAACAATGTGATTACTTCTAAGTATTACAAGTCTTGTATGGGCGGGACTTGTAATATGAGGATTGATATGATGATTGCTATGTTAACAAGACCCGTCACAGTTTTGTTTACATGTGATCGTATATAAATCTAAGTATTACAAGTCTTGTATGGGCGGGACTTGTAATAGGAGGATTTATAGGATAATTGTTATGTTGACTCGCTCATAGAGACCCTTACCTTAATTACTCTAACCGAGTACTCATTATCTATCTTGAACTGTATGTCGATATTGCCTGGTAGTTTTTACTCCCAGTCTCCGAAGACGAGTTTTAATCACTCGTCCCATACTCATTAAAGCACATGCATCGTCATGTCATCCATCACCTTGAAAGTTATGTGAGTACGCGTATTGCATCGGGAATTATTAAGTAGGATGATTTATAATTTATTTATTTGAAAGGATTGGGACGCCTCTTCATTTAAATAAATAAATTGTAAATCCCCGAACCATAAGTTTATCAATTCATTATTTCCATAAATTGGGACGCTTCTTTATGCAAATAATGAATTATAAATGAGTGGGCTTAATGGTACCCGATACGAGACGAGTAAGAACCTGAACCCGATAATCACCGGAATCCGTTAAAAGGTCTAGAAATGCAATCTTGTCTTACCACTCAGCGAAAACAGTAAGGCTTCACTTGAACTACATGATCTCATTCTTAAGCTATTACTTTTGCTATTGCAAATCCTTGCAATCATGAACTGTTCGTGGAACTAACAGACTTGTTACACACTTGAACCAATGGAGTTGATTCATCCTCGAACTAACGACTGAGTACCATATTTCGTCGTCGATCGCATAAGCTCTCCCGCGAGCTCCTCCCACTTGTTGAACATTATACTTGGGATATGGTTTCTCGGAGGGTCCTCACCCTCTGCATCCCCTCATCATTCGTTATAGTTATTGTCGTTATGGTTGCTGTTGTTGGATCCTGGAGCGGTCCACTAGTGCGAAGACTTAAGTCACGATACATCCCAACTGGTACAACTTTAGCCAATAGGTAATGCAACCCCACCTTAAACGAGATAAACACCTATCGACGAAACAGATAGTCGGACCATTCATTTCGGACCACTAGTAGGAAGACTTAGGTCGCGATGCATCCTAGTACTGCCAAGTAAGTTGGGTACTTACATCCATAAGCCACGTTGATGTGAATCATCGAACATTACAGATAATAGAAACGAGACTCCGTCCTCGGACATTTAAAAATTTATACAAACAAACTCACGCGACTACACTTTCTTCTTGAGATTTTCACTACAATGAGATTTTCCTTATAGCGCGGGTATATCAGTCATAAGATCTGTAATGATATTTTTGAAATGCCTATTTTAATGGATTAAATATCCTAGTCAAGCTTAACCAATTTTTTTTGGTATAATTAGAAGTGTCGAAACACCGAATTTTTCTGAACGAAGTATTCAGCGTCTTGCTTAGAACTGGTTTACTAAATTTTAAATCTTTTCTTGGTTAACACAAATTAAATCTTGGGACGAGATTTCTTTAAGGGGTAGGTACTGTAACATCCGGGAATTTTTGATATTTTAAATGACGATTTTACCCTTTGACTTTTTGGGTCCGAATTAACTTTTTGACTTTTGACGTTTTATTGTCTAATAAAAGCAATTACCGCGTGACCGGTAAAATTTTCGGAACGTGTTTTAATAATAAATCATATTTATTATTACACACCGCGAGTACAAAGTTACTTTTAACTTATTTGATTCAAAAACGAAAAAGATATATATTAATTCATAGTTGATTTATAAAAAACGAACAACTAAATCACGTTTTCACAACTCGGACTCTAAAGCAATTTGATATAAAACGATATTTCGGACAACTTTTTAGTTTTGCCCGGGACTTGAAAACAAGCAGAAGAGGGCTAAAACAGCCTCGCAAAGTTTTGAAACTGCACGCAATGTGTACCGACACAAAAAAATAATTAAATTTATTTTTAATTATCACTAGTTATTTAATAAAAATATTAAATAAAATCATTTATCATGTTATTCAAAAGCGTTGTTGACAACGCGAATATCCGAGTTAAACTTCATTTTAATTTTAACCGAGTCACGAAATAAATAACAGATATTTTTATAAATGTTATAAATATATTTATGAAATGTTATCAAGTAAATACTCATTTTTATCAGAAAAATGATTTGGAAAATAATGATGCAAGTTTCGTATTTTGAAACATCCGTTAAGTCGCCCAAATGAGTCCCGAACCAATATTTTATAAAAGTTTCTCAACAAGTTACACCTTTAGTCCCTCAAGTAATATACACTTGCCACTTTAATATATAACTTTTATTATATATATAAAAGTTTTATATATTATTTCTTTTACAAAATAAAAACACACACACACACATAAACACTCTCTCTCCCTCATCTTTTCCGGCGAGCCTCCACCGCCGCCGGCCAGCCGCCGGATTCCGGCGACCACCACGCCACCGACGCCGGAAAACTTTTTCGGCGGATTTTTCCGGCCGAAATAAAAAACGATCCCCACCACCGGATCTACCCGATCCCCACCACCACTCGCGGCCACGCGCCGTTCCCCCCCCCCCCCCTCCGGCTGCCACAGCCGCCGCCACCACCCACATCCACCACTCGACAACACCACCACCCCCGCTGCCATCCTCACCACCGACGCCACCACAACAACATCACCACCCCCACCTACGTCACCAACATCACCACGACACCACCATCATCATCACCCACAACCACGCACCACCGCTAGGGGTGCGTTGGGTTCGCTGGTAAACCACCCAACAAGGTGCGTTTGGGTTTTATTATTATTCAGGGGTGTTTGTTGTGGGTCTTGGCAGCCGTCACCATAGGGTGCGTTGGGTTTTCATAATATAGGGTGTGTCCGGGTTGGGGTAAGCACCAAGAGGGCGCGTGTGGGTTTGGTTTTCATCGGAAAGGGTGCGTTTGGAATCGGGTCAGCAGCAAGGGGCTGCGTTTGGTTTAAAAAAAACGCAGCTAGGGTGCGTTGATTTCGATCTCAGCCGACGAGGGTGCGTCGGTTTTGATATAAACACGAGAAGGGGTGTTTGGTTTTAGGAATAACAACAGATTAGGTGCGTTTGGTTTGTGTGGAAATCAATAAGAGTGTGTTTGGGTTAACAACAAGGCTGTAAGGGTGCGTTTGGGACAATAGATTTGCAATAAAGGGGTGTTTGGTTGGGCAGATTGGTATTAAAGGGGTGTTTGGTTGGGCAGATTTACCAAACAAGGGTGTTTGGTTTTGCAGATTGCACCAAGGGGTGCGTTTGGGTTAACAGTTTCGGCATAGGGAGCGTTTGGTTTAACCGAAACAACAATAAGGGTTCGTTTGGTTTACACACTTGACAAATAAATAAAACATAAAAGTTTATATTATAAGAACCGGATATATTGGTGGTTTAAAATGGTTAAATAAATGTAATATTTATTACTTTGTGTTAGTTTATATATGAATATATATATATGTAGATATTTAAAACACGCGGATGTTGAAATATTGATTTTGTTATTAAGTGGAAAAACGTTAGATTTTATAAATATGGAAAACGTTATATAACCGGAAAGGTCATGACGAAATTTATATAAATTTCTATATTTAGTAATGTTTTACTAAAACCTCTATTATTTTAGAGACCCGGTAAAAGGAACTAAGTTATATTTTAAAGATATATTAAATTATAACTGTATAATAACCCGACAACGAACGAAAACTATACTTTTACAAGGAGACAACAATTTTAGCTACGATCTGTCAATAAGACGAAAGATTAATTTATAAAATATTATTTTATAAATTCCTAACTTGAATGTAAAATCATAACTTTTGTAAAAGCTTTACAAACATCGGTTGTTTAATTCTTAACTTTAAGACGTGTGTCTACTTTTATGCGAGGACTTCTTATTAACTATATTGGTGTTGAATTATTTGGTTTCAATCATTTACTCACACTTATTATATAATACTAGCAAAGCATTATATACGCCACATAAATCTTTGGATTGTTTATCTTCGCTATATAATTCACGGTATGAGTTATATAAAGGTTAATTTTCATATGGAATATATAAAGATTATATTACATACTGTGCGTTTATCTTTCGATTTATTTTATTTAACCAACCACCAAACTATTACAACTTTAAATCTAAATCTTTTATCAACGTGTCGTGTTGATGCAACCATTCGTCAGGAAACCTAAAGACATTATCCTAGGCTAGTGGGACTTAGCCGTTAAGATTAGTTACAACTGCTTGATCGAGCCGCTTCGTCTTCCGTTCGTGTTGTGCATATTAGATGCCTATCTGTCAATCGTTCTTCATCATCGAGGTGAGTTCATAACCTCGCTTTTCAATCTTTTGAATATTTTATAAACCCGCGAGGGGAATACATGCTTGTCTACAAACTCTTTTACTTATTCGGATATCTTATAACAATGTGATTGCTTTTAAGAATACTGTGAGTTTATAGCCCCATGTTTTATTGGTTTTACATATATTTTTGGGGTGAGAACATGCTTCTTTACAAATGCATTTACATGGTTGATTACAAATTGGTTTACATACTTATTTATATATCTCGCGATGAGATACAATGTTTGGTCTAATTTTTGAGCGAGAACACTCGCTATAACTTTTTTATACACTCATATGCATATCTCACGGTGAGATACAACATTGGTTTTTACTTATGGATGTAACAATTATACTTTTACTCGAATGATTATGGATTAGCTTAGGTTGCATGAACTGTAAATCACTTGGAGGGTGAGCGCGAATGTTATGAAATAGATCTATTCAGGATTGACAATCCCCGTTTGGGTGATTAGCTATCACTGGGCAAACGAACGTTATAACAGGACAGAATATGATTGGTTGAGTCTTCAGGGCCAACAATTACATACACATGAATATTTTCAGAAATGCCCAGGTGTTCTTGGAAGGGACACCTATGATGGGTATACATTATTTTCATTAATGCCCGGGTGTTCTTGGAGGGAACACCTACGATGGGTACACTCTTACTGTGCCTTGAATAAAGTGGCATACATACAAGTCTACGTCGCAGTTTCATGAACTTAGAGTAATTGTAATCATTGTTTTATACTCACATGGATATTTACTATACCTTGAATAAAGTGGCAATACATACTTGAAATATTTTGGTGATATATATATAAATATCATACTGCTTTGAACAATTGCGATACAACGATCATATGTACATTTTTGTGACTATTTGGGGATTGAAATGGTCATGCATACTTTACAACTATTTGATTTTCTAAAAATCGTACATACATTTTGGAAGGACATTTAAGGGTTTTAAATGGTCATACACACTTGACAGAACTTTGGTTTAGCATTTATACTTAAACAAATCTATGAACTCACCAACCTTAATGTTGACACTTTTTAAGCATGTTTTTCTCAGGTGAATTAGATGTTTGGATTATTTGATGTGCATTGGAGTCTAAACTGACAAGATTTCATTCATGGATTTCTACATACATACAAGTGATCAAATCTCGTTGTGTTAATTTCAAGCTTTTCATTGTGATGCAATTATGGGACAAAGATTATAGCAATTTCAAGGAAATCAACGAGATTACTTTTCAAATGACACATTTAGAGGTTGTTCTCTTGTATCTAGCGTTGTGTATTATGAAGTAACGCCCCCGGACACAATTCCAATGCGACACGCATTTTTGGGGAGTGTTACAGACATTACTCAGATGTGAAACCAATAAATGTGTCATAAGTGTTTTTTAAGGTGGTGAAAACATGTGTACAAGTTGACACAAAAATTTGCTCAAATTAAAGTTTTTAACAAACAAATTTATTTCAAGTTTTTATACAAAAAGTTTATAATGGTGATATGAAAACAAGTATGAAATGATTATAATGAATGAAAATAAGTATTATGAGATGCTTACAAATAGGTGGTGATGATTTGAGAGAAAATAGTGCACAAATTACCAACACTAATAAAACCTTGGTTTTGAAGCACCAAACCCTAGTTTTTATTAATCAAGCCCTAATCTTTTGTAAAACCTTTAAACCAAATCTTGAATACTTGTTTAAATACTTAATGTGGGAGTTAGCTCTTGGTTATCGGAAATTCGCCAAGCTTCTTTCGATATTCAATCTGATGTCGCATTGTGTGGTAGATAATTTGAAGGTGTTGCCATTGAAACTATGGACTTTGAACACTTCAAAAGAATTGTCACCAGTGTAGAAACTGAATCGTCAACTAATGACTCTGATGGGAAATTGTGATACCACTCGAAAACCTATATATGTTTAGTTCACTAATCCATCTCAAATATTTATGAAAACTTCAAATCATTTTCCGTGAAAGTGGATTGGATTCGTGCTAAGGAGTCCCTGGTGGACCCTTACCTGGTGGAGGACTCGGATAGGAGAATTATCTGATGACGATTCATTCGAAAAGGAATGAATAAGAACCTTTAATCTGAGAAATGATTTTAAGCAACACTTTCGATGTTCCAGATACGGTTTTTTGAAAATGAAGGTGGTTCAAAAAGACTCATCTGTGGATCCAGGTGGTTATACATTACTTAACAAGAAAGACAAAGGATAAAAAACATAGGAGAGTTGGGTACTAATTGCTAAATGCCCTAAATTCCTCAAGCGGTTTAACACCTAATAACGACAATGATGGATAACATGGGATAAAATCTTTAATGACTTTGAAGATAGAAGCTCAACGAAGACGATGGAGATTCTAACATTTCCAACCTCAAAAGAAAATGTAGATGAACTCCGCAAGTTTTGGCGTTTATTTAAGAAATCAGTGTCACCAAGTTCCATGGGCTCATTTATTGTGTCTTATGTAGGAAGTGGTGAAAGTGTGGCCAAACCATGGGCTATACGCAATGTATGGGGTGATTAACAATCGTCTGTTATAATTGAATCTCAAGGACGTCGATTGTAGATCGATGAATTTTTTTGTCCCTATAATATTCAAGGCCGTCAACAAAAGGCCAAAAAAGAGTGGGCAGAAGAGGATTATGTGTGAAGAATAAAGGAATTTTTTCTAGCGATTCAAAAACAAAGATGGATGAGATTGACTTTTCAGTGTTCGTCGGTGTTTGGGTAATAACCTTTTTGAGACATCCTTCATAAGTAATTCGGTAGGCAATTGCAGTGAATCTTGTTGTGTTTTTGGAATCCCTAACATTTTTTGTAAAAAAATCTTCACTATTTCTGATTTTTTTTATCATTAGTAGAGGGTGATATTGTTATTGAACGTATTGACCTCATGTATTTTGCGGTCTATGCTCCTCAGATGCCTCAGGATAAACGTAGCTTTGGACTCCTTGGCGCATGTTATTAATCCTTGGCAAGGAGAGGTTGTGATTATGTGAGGACTTCAATGAGGTTCGCGTCAAAATCAGAAAGCAGTTTGCACTAATTTCTAAATGTATCTTGGGCTGAATATTTTTAATTCTTTTATTAATTCGCACTGTCTAGAAGAAGTTCAATCATGTGGAGGAAGTGCATTTTCAGCTTGGTGTCATAAGGTCTGGCCGACCAAAATGAGCAAGTTTGATAGATTTTTTTGTAACTAACAATTATGCTAAATATTTTCCCTCACATTAGCGCATCACTTTGGACAATTCTTAAACCGAATCACATGACCGATTTCTTCTTCGATTAGGAGTCGAGTCCCATGAATATAGGTCCGTTTCCTCTTCGATGCTTTCACCATTGATTCATCTCGGGGCTTTTAATGATTTCGTCACATCAACTTGAATTCTACCCCTTGCTGTTACTCGAATGGAATGCGTAACGGCGGAGTAAATTGAAAATTCCTTAAAGCGCACAGTCAAGATTGGAATAAGATAACAAAAGTGGAAACATTTCTACTATTGCAAATCTTAAGAAAGAGTTGAACCAGTTTAGATGCTGTTATTGACAAAGGTACAGGGACTGATAAAAGCGTAAAAAAGAATGGAGGAGTGGCTGCTCTTTCGTAACATTGAACATCTTCAATCCAGTGATTTGGCTCAATAGGCCAAGATCAAATGTCAAATCGAAGGCGATTAAACTCAAATTTTTTCCACGGGAATTTTGAATAAAAAACTTGAATCAAATGAACATCAGTGGTTATTACGATTGATTGGCGTTTGGGAAGGATGCAAGCCTAAGATGTCAAACACATAATTGTCTTTCTCATTTTATCAGGATAGATTCGCTAATCCTACAAGAGGCGTGCTAATATTGAAAAATGCGAATTCCGAAAAACTATTTCTGAAAGATCAAAGCAGGTGACCACGAGCGAGAAGATTCTAAACAGGAGATTAAAACGGCTGTTTGGATGGCTGAATCACAGACAAATCCCCCAGCCCTGACTGGTTTTCTTTTTGCTTTATCAGCATTTTTGGCCTGTTACTGAGCAACGATGTTTATATGGCTGTAAATTCATTTCTTTCATTCAGGTAGAAATTCCCCCTGGTTGTAACACATCATTTAATGCTTTTGGATCCTAAAGTCCCAGACGCTAACTTGGTCAAGGGACTTTAGACCTATTAGCCTCATTGGCAGAATCTACAAGATCATGCCACGAGTTTTGTCTAAACAGGCTTGTTGAAGATTTTGATGGGACATTGTTAATAAGTGCAAGCTAGCTTATCTCCCTAAAGCAAAATGTATACGGTCCTTATTTCTTAATGAGATTCACCAGTGGTAGTACCAAAAGAAGAAGGAAACTTTAATTTTAAGGTCGATTTTGAAAAAGGCCCTTCGATTCGATTAGATGGAATTTTGTTAGATGAAGTTTCTTAAAAGTATCGGTTTCGGGTTTAGAAAAATGGCGTAACTGGATCAAAGTTGCCTAACATCTTCTAGAGGGTTCTATTCTTGTCAATGGATGTCCTACGAATGAGTTCCAATTCTATAGAAGACGGGGATGAAACAATGCGATCCTTATATCCCCCTTCCTGCTTTATTCCTCGTGATGAGTAGACCTTCATTTATCTTTTCATATATGGATCGTAAACGCGGGATGTTTAAAGTAATTGTGTTAGATCGAATCTTATGTCTTTCACATATGTTCATGCGGATGATCTATTATCTTAGGGGAGTGGAGTGTACGTAATATTCCCCTTGATTTACGTTTTGAAATGACTTTTTTCATGCTTCGGGCTTAAGATTAAACTTGAACAAAAGTAAGAGATAAAGTGGGAGTAAAAGTGAAAGTGCTCAGGTCCATCCAAGCGACTTTGCGGCCCTGCAAAGTTATGATGTCTCGTACTTATGTCCTTCGCTACAATCATGGGACTAGAGGTGGGAGTTTCTATCACAACATGTTTTCAAGCATGGCAAGAGATAGTTGAAAAAAGTGAGCAGTTCTTCCCTCGCTCGGCTTTCCAAATGGAAATCCAAAACTTTATCGTATTGGTGGTCGTATAACTTTGATTGAAATCGGTTTTTAAAGGATCTATTCCAGTCTTTCCACATGTCATTTTCAAGTTCCTTCAAAAGGTAGCTTCAATCTTGTGAGTCTATTAAATTCATTTACTTTAAATGGCCAAGAACCTGGTAGTAAAAAGGCTTCTTGGTTAAATGAACAATGTTTTTGACAGATAAAAAACGAGGCGGCTAAGTGTGTCTAGTCGTATTTGCGATAAAATAAGGCTTGATGATTAAGTGGTTTTATAGGAAGTCTTTCCTCGCAAAAAGACCCTCTTGGACTAAAGTATTGGTGGGCTATTCATGGTGTGTGTAAAAATCAATTCGGAATGTACTTCTAACAGGCAATCAATTGGCTTATCAATTTGGGAGTGAATTCGATCTCAATCCAACAAAAGGTAAGGTACGTTTTTTTGATTATCTGACTCATAAGATGTGAAACGGGAGGTCCATTAAATTCTGTTGGATCCATTGGCATACAAGGGGCATATGTTAAAGACATTTTTCTTCCCAGATTATACGCTCTTGTATCCTCAAAGGAGAGTTACTAGTTAGTTCCAAGAAATGCGACATGAGACGAGTTGGTCCCTCCATGACGCCGAATACCTAAAGAGGGGTATCGAGCAAACAATTCGACATCTTGGTAGAATTTTTTTTTTGGTTCGTCTGTCACTATCGTGCCTCGGCGACAGAATGAATTGGAATTTGGAGAGTACGTATATTTTCGGTGCGCTCCTGCTTCGTAGCGAATCATGATGAATGCTTCCGAAATATTGGAGAAGAACCTAATGGTAAAGTTTTTGTCCCGATAAAAATCAACGATCTTGCCTGGAAAACAAGACCGATGCTTTACGCTACCGCCCGGTTTCAACAGTATCTCGAATAGGTAATGACATTCAGGATATGTTGCATGTCCCATTAGTAGCTAATTGCATGAATCGACGGACCATTTGTTCTTTAGGTGTGATATGGTTCGGGACATGCACTCAAGGTATGTGTAGCTGGTGTGAATTTATGGATCACGCAAACTTAACTATATGCAGAATGGAAGTCTTGGCTTGTTTTCATTCGATGGAGATTCCAAACTAAAAAAGCGTTCGAGAGGATATGGGTATTCCCATTGGTGGTTACGTTTGGATCAATCTAAACAAAGCCCTATTTGACAGGAGAGAGAAACCGTTCGAAGTCGAATGCATCTGATAAGTGATCATTGCTAAGTTCGTTTTATTTGGTGTAATATAATCTAAAGCCTCGTGGATGGAACAATGGCTACAAAAACCCCAATATATTGATTGATGTAATCTAGCGCCTTGCTAGGTTATTTGTTTCTAATAATTATCGCACGCTTAAAAAAAAAACTTCTTTCCTCTTCTTGATATCTTCATGCACAAAAAACTACAAGCTTGGTTTGTAACGCCAGTTTCGTTAACCATGAACCACACAAACCTATTCATCCATACCTCTGAAACACATTCACAACCTATTAAATATACGCTATAATCGACTATGTCTTGCTAAAAGGAAAGCCTCCATCTTAGACCTGTAAAAACACAGAAACCTTAATCGGGCGTTAGAGAACACTAACTAACGAACAAATATTACCTACCTCTAATCTCTCGTACGTCTAAAATTGAGAGGGATACTTCATACGTACACGAATTGTTCACATATAGAATACCGTCGATCACTTTAAGTACCATAAATTTAGAATCGGATAAAAATCGCAGAATTATCGATCAAAGATCATCAAAAGTGTGGAAGTGATCTTCACAAACTGGGCACATCACACGTAATCTTCGAAATACCCTTGAACTCACTTGGATGTGACAAGTTCTCAATACTAAAGGCTTTATTACTTTAGACTCATCCGTTGCTGGAATAGTGTCATGAAGCCATCTCCATATATGAAAGTCCAATGGCGCTCCATTGGTTGAATAAAAAGGGTGGTGATTGCAATGTATAGTCCTCGTCATCAACATAGCAAATGGAATCTTCCAATATCGATCTTTACCGCTTTGATTTTCCACAATTTCGCCTTTTCTTCCTTCTTCTTATTGCATAAGTTTGACCAACCATATCACATATGGATTCATTTGTCTCCATAAGCTATTTTTGAAGAATTGAGAAACTCAATTTGAGCAATTACGATAGTGATAATTAACGGAATAATTCGGGGGGTTTGAAATTTGGGTCAAAACCAAAAGAAATAGGACATAGCAGAATTTTGCTATAATAATCTTCATTTCATCGGGTGTTACATTAAAAGTCCCTCATGAGTACCCCCGCAATTTTTCACAAAAATATATGGTTGTTGAAAATCATGAAAATCATGCGGGAAAATTAAAGATCTTGATATGTATCCAGTTCCGTTATAGATGAACGAACTTGAGTGTGACATAGTGACCCTAACGACATCGTTCCCGCAAAATTCACAAGAATTCAAAGAAGGTTGTGGAGGTGGGTTGAAAACGTTAGGAGAATCATCAACAAAATTAGGTTTGGAATCATGAGTGAATGAATTCTCATTTCCAGAATTGCATGTCGGATGAACACTTGGAAAAATCTGTGGGAGCTCATCAATGGTTTGAGTGCATTGTTCTGAATTAGAGATAATCGGAATTTACGGTGGACAATTGTAACCATAATGAGCACCTTTCCCACAAGACTTACAAGTACATCGTTGACAAAAGATATCGTCTAATGAATCACCACACTCGTAACAACAATTGTGGTTAATTTGTGGAAGACTTCGTGAAGAATTTTGACCG
Source organism: Tanacetum coccineum (assembly GCA_026074375.1). NCBI lineage: Eukaryota > Viridiplantae > Streptophyta > Magnoliopsida > Asterales > Asteraceae > Tanacetum > Tanacetum coccineum. Next base: position 44,403 of record BQNB010005771.1, on the reverse strand, counting down.
GGGTCTTGATTGAAGATGAATGGCTCTTGTGGTGCACTAACAATGTTAGTGTTGTCATTGGATGACTCAAAAGTGTTTAAAATTTGGTTTTCATCATGAATTGTACACCAACCTTCATTCAAACACTTTCGCACAAAAGCACAAGATCGACAATGTATGATCCATCAACCGGGTATACCATAGAGTGGCACATTTCTGGGATGTTTAGGAACAAGAATCTTGATTTGCAATACGCCCTTTGACATCCCACAATTTCCAGTGTACCAAAGATCCACAAGACAGGCATTCTTATAATCGAGAAGAGAGGTTTTCAAACGATGATTGAGTGAGCCAAAAGAATTAAACAAAATTAGAGTGGTTTAATAAAAGAAATAAATGGATTAAAGAAAAAAAGAAGATTATTGTTCGGTTTTTAATCTAATTTTAATGGACAATGAGATAGGCAACTTGAACCAAATAATCAAACTTACTTCACGGTAGCTCTTAAAAATTTTTGACTATAATAAAGGTGAGCCGTTCCCTCGCAAGTTGACACAAATGGTATAGTTTTTTGAATCTTTGATTCTAGGTTGTGAACTTATATGGATAATACCCTCAATTGAAGGTATTTATTTTGTTGTGTTTTTTACCAACTTAGCTTTTAGATTTTTTTTTACTAAAACAATAAGCTTCAAAAAACGAAAGGGTCTTCAAATTACGATCAACAAACTTCAAACGAGAGAATCTTAATCACAAATCCCCGGCAACGGCGCCAAAAATTGATTCGTCAGAATCTATATATACGTAATAATAAAATATATAAAATGATGGAAAATTACCAATTTACCCTTGAGGACAAAGGTAAAAAGGAAAATCTTCACAAATATATATAATATAATACGTATATAAACCGGGAAGTATGATTCCCGGGTCGTTATCCCCCAAAAACCCCCAACGATTTGTGAAAAGTGAATCACACGTTTGATTTTCTGGACAACAGACCAATCTTTGAATTTAAGACAAAGATTTGATTTAAATATCACTTTTTAAATAATAAAAATAAAAAAATTAAACAATTAAGCACGAATACAAATAACGAGAAACCAAATTTTCACTAAAAACGCAAAACGGGACCCCTAAACGGAGGTCAAAAACCCTAAGTTTCCAAAATTAAACCTAACTTAAATTTTTCTTTTTTAAATGGACTCTATTTAACTAAAAAGTAAGGTTTAGAAGAAAACTAGAACAAAAACGGAATTGAAAATTACCTTGAAAACACGAAAAACGATGAACGGGAAAAAAACCCGCTCTTTAAAAAAATCGAAATATAGCAAAAATTATACCCTACGTAAGCTTAAACTGAATTTTCCTATAACTTTATGATAAAAGCAGAAAAATTTTCTAAAAAAAAGATTTATAATTTTTGATTAATTTTCTATTTTTATGAATTTTATGAAAATTTTTAAATAAAAATAAAATGTTTAAAAATACTAAACTAATCGATAAAAATTCTAAAAAAATACAGAAAATAGCTTAAACTAATTAGAACCTAGGAAAAATAAGCTCGAGGTCACAGCTTAATGAATAAGCCACGAAATAAGCTTAAACAAAGCTTATTAAGCATATAAGGTCTAAAACTTTATAAGAATTAATGTTGCAAAGGTATAAAATGAAGAAAAGACCACGAAGGAGGCGCATGTAGTGAAGTGTTGGTGTGTTTTGTTAAAAAAGGGCTGAAAGTGTTGAGTCGGGGGTTCGCGTCTTGCCCGATTCCACTTTCCCCCGTCTTTTTTGAAAACGTTATAAAATCAAAGTTATGAAAGACCTCCTAAAATAAGCATTTATTAATAAAGAGCAACTTTTTATGAAAAGGCCTAAATATGCTAGAAATTTCAGCTGGAAAAGATGACAGTAAAGTACCGTTAGCTACTTTTTTGGCTTTTAAAGGATTTTTAGAACTTCACAAGCTAAAATAAGCTAAATCCTAAGAACAAAAAACACTTCTAAGACTAAAGTTAACCTAATAAGCTACTAGAGAATAACTAATAAACCTGAAATCTCCAAATAAGCTCATGCAGAACTAAACTTAAATGAGTTAGTACTTGCTAAAGCTTTTTTACTAAAGCAGTTCTACACACTAAGAGTTTCTAATTAAGCTCTTTGTGGAAAAGCTTAAACTAGGCTAATCTACACTACTTACCTAATTACTAAAAATGTACAAAAATAAGCACAAAGTGACAAGCCATAAGCTGAAATTATCAAATAAGCATTAATAAGAAAACTTAAACCAAACATCCCTACGGATCTTTTAGCTTAATTTAGATAAGCACTTGATCCTTGTTGGGAAATAGCTTATATTAAAACTTATTCCAACAACTAAATAGCAACATACAATCTACTGGCTAAAAATGCTTTTGAAAACCCAAAGAGCTTAATGAAAAAGCCAATGAAACTACATAAGATTTTGATCATGCTTAGTTTTACTTTGAAACTGAAAAAACAAAAGGCTTATTTGACAGCTTAAAACAGATAACCAAATAAGCTTAATTTGAAAAGTCTAAATTTGGAAATGATGATAAGACCTAACAACTAATTTTGAAATATGAAACGCTAAAGCTCAAAAAACTTATTTAACTCTTAAAAATTAAGCTAGAAAATGGGAAGATTGTCTATTCGTAAACTGAGCTATGCAGATTGGCACAATTGTGACCATACTTAAACTAGACAAAATGCAGGTCTAATAAGACTATTCTAACAAGCTTAAAACTTAAAATGAAAGACAAGAAGATAAATGACATTGCTAGAAGGAGATCTAAGCTAAGTTAAGTAAAATACTTTTACCATATTTCAACTAATTTTAATCCTAACTTATTAAAAACTAATTATCCTAATCCTAGCTTATAAATTTAGCTTAAACAATCCTAAATAAGAGTTTTAAAGTAAATACAAAAGACCAAAAGGCCACAAGCAGTACTAACTTGTAGTTATAACTAGCTGTGCCAGAAACAAAAACCCCTTTAACAATACTCCCTTTCTATTAGCTTATAATAAGGAAATAAAAAGCTTAAATACTTAGATTTCAGATAATAACACGTATAACAGAAACTAAAAAGCTAAAAACACTAAGAACCAATAAGCTTGAAATCAATAAGCCGTCTCCTAGCTACACTAATATTTTTTTTGTTTTTTATTGTTTTAAGGACAATTTAAGCTAAATTAAGATCTAAGCTATATTAACTAAAAACATATTATCAAATAAGTCTAATAAGCATAATAACATATTAATAGGCACAAATAAGCAAACAATTAAGCAAAATAAGCTAAACTATACTAAGAAATTTAAGACAGGAAAGCTTAAATGAAAACTTACTTTAACCTTAGCTAAACAAAGGTATCAAAGGTTCTATTAAGCTGTCTACAAGCTCTAGCTTATCAATGATAAGCTAGTAAAGGTCCATATGAGCTCTTCCATTTTAAGCTCATCTTCCAAAAGTCCAAAATCCATTAAGCAAGGGTATTTAAAATGCTTTTAGAGTTACAATAGATTAAATGACTAAATTGTGCTCAATTTGAGCTTAGAGACTCAAAAAGCTTGTATGAGCTTATTAATAGCTTTTGAAACAGTAGCATAAACATTTGAGAGAAATAAGAGCTTATAAGTAAAAGCAGTTTATGAGAACTAAATTGTGATTTTATTAATGCTTAAATCTGATTACAATACTTATTAAAAGGAAATTACAAGAGCTTAAAAGTAAATTACAAATTTTAAACTAAAAAGTTACAAAAGCTATTTTAAAAACTAAAGAAGAAATGCCGGAAAAGAAGATGACAATGTGAGAGTGAAGGAGTCTTGTTTATAATACTGCCATGGAGAAGCTTCTAGGTCCAAAGTTTGTTACACGATCCCATCAATCCTGACTCTACATTTCTTCCAATGATTGGATCTCCATTGTGGTCCGTTAGATCAAATCTTAGCTCACACGGATTGCCACGTGACAATCCGTGATGTGACACTCCTGTGCTTCTTTTGCAAGCATTTTAGTGTAAATATTGTCACTCTTAGAGTGGATTTCTTGTATCCCCCACGGTGATTCCCTTGTGGGAATTGACCAATAGGAGCGTTTGATGATGTAAAACTCTGTCATGTCAGTCCTTTTTACTTGAATTGCGTGGCCAGATAGTCAATTTTCATTTGCCCTTTAGTTTGAACCCGAGGTAAAACGGGGAAGACAGTGATCATGTAACTGTTCTTCCGAGCGTTATTTACTTTTATAAAAGGTCTCTTTTGACCTTATCTTTGAACCCTGTTATAAAAGTTTTTTGGGCCAGGTGTAAATTGGATTAAATGAAATGGGCCAAGGTGTGTTATAAGGGAGGTTTAACGGGTGTTAACTCGTTATAAACCATAGTTAACACTGTTAGTTTTAAGGATTATTTTTTGTAATTTGGTTAACTTGAGGGACTGAATTTAGAATTTTTAGGTTTGTCTTTTTAAGGTTGAGACCACATTGACCATATGGTAGACTTTTGATGATCTTTGATAGCATTCTCCCGCTCTTGCTCACTGTAATTCCTTGTTCCGTGTCTGTTTTGTCTGGTTTTGACCATTTTCTTGAGATTAATTTTACGAATCCGTACCTAACATAATTCACAAAAGACAAAACAAGCAATATACAAGCATTTTAAGCACAATTTTGTCTTTTTAGGGCCATTTTTTATATTAAACGGATATGTGTTTTCACAACTTGGTAACTTTCTTAATTACTCTCGGGATTATATTATTTTATATTATATTTTACGTGTATAAAACTTGCAATCAGGTGCGTTTGGTTTTGGATTCACTATCATAGGGGTGCGTTTGGCTGTGACAGCCCCGAAAAGGGTGCGTTTGGTATATTAACAGCAGACTAGGGGTGTTTGTTTTATTGGTTATAACAGAAATGGGTGTGTTTGGTTTAGTAGAAAAACAACTAGGGCGCGTTTGGTTGGACAGAAATACGCTAGGGGTGCGTTTGGCTTAGCAGTTTCGCACTAAGGGCGTGTTTGGGTGAGCAGAAACCAACAAGGGTTTGTTTAGTTTACATAACAAATCAACAAATAAATATATATAACATAAGGTTTAATAAACATGAAACCGGATGTATATATAATGGTGGTTTAAATTGGTTAAATAAATATAATGTTTATTATTTGGTTAGTTTAGATATAATAAAATATATAAATATATTATATCTAAGAACGCGGGTGTTTGAAATATTGACACGCTAATAATTGCAACATATATTGATTAAGGGAAAACGTTGAGATTGTTCAAATATGGGAATCGTTTTATAACCGGGAAGGTCATGATGAAATTTATATAATTTCCTATATTTATGATTCACTAAAACTGCTATCATTTTAGAAACCGATAAAGGAACCAAGATATATTTTAAAGATACATTAACTCGTATTATACAATAACCCCACCAATGAACGAAAACTATACTTTTACAATGAGACAACTGTTTAGGACACAACCCGTAGAAGAAACGAAATATAATTTATAAAATATTATTTTATATTTTATAATGATTATAAACTGTTACAAACATCGGTTGTTTAATTAATAACGTTAAGACATGTGTCTACTTTTATTCAAAGTCTTTTTATCTATTTAAGTTGGTGTCAAAATAATTGGTTTAATTATTTTCTCACACTTATTATATAATACTTGCAAAGCATTATATACGTCACATTAATTTTTGGATTGTTTGTATCTGTTATATAACTCACGGTATGAGTTATGTAAGGGTTTATTTTTCATATGTAATATGCGTTCCCTTTTCAATTTATTTATTTAACCAACCACCAAACTATTACAACTTTAAATCTAAATCTTTATCAACATGTCGCGTTGACGTAACCATTCATCGGGAAACCCAAAAACATTATCTTAGGCTAGTGGGTCTTAGCCGTTAAGATTAGCTGCAACTTCTTGATCGAGCCGCTTCGTCTTCCGTTCGTATTGTGCATATTAGATGCCTATCTGTCAATCGTTCTACATCATCGAGGTGAGTTTATAGCCCCACGTTTTACATGTTTTATATATATTTTTGGGGTGAGAACATGCTTGTTTACAAATGCATTTACATGATTGTTTACAAATTGGTTTACATACTCATTTACATAGCTCGCTATGGGTATTCATTATTGATTTTCATTTTTGGTCACGAATGCAATATTTTACACTTTTGACAACAAGGATTAGGATTAGCTTAAGCGGATGATATAAAATAGATCTATTCGGGGATTGACAATCCGTTCGGGTGATTAGGCATTCACTGGGGAAAACGAAGTTTATAACTCTGTTTATATACTTTTAGTTGATTTCGATTGTTGTGCTACTGGCCAATACTTACCTTGAACTCTTACTGTTATAATAGTTGCATCGGTTTCATGAACTTAGAGTATTGTAAACTTGTTTTATACTCACATTGGATATTTACTAATGCTTGAATAAAGTGCAATACTACTTAAAATTTTGGTGATATTAAATTGGTCATGCATGTTATTATAAATCTGTGGGATAGATTTGGAACTTTTGGTGACATTAATATTGATCATGAATTCCTTTATAATATCTTTGGAATAAGATGGACTTTTTGTGCCATAACTGTGTCGTGAATTCTTTAAAAATCTTTGGGATTTTTTTACATGGTACTGTGATGACACGTGGGACAAATACATCAATTTCAAACTTACATTATATTTAATCTAACTATGAATTCACCAACTTTATGTTGACCGTTTTAAGCATGTTTTCTCAGGTGATATAGTTACTCTGGCTTACTTGAAGTGATTGGGAGTTCTATACAATTCAAGTTTTTCCTGCGTGATGCAATTATAGGACAAACTTTATATATTTTCAAGGAAATCAACGAGATTATTTTTCAAATGACACATTTAGAGGTCGTTCTCTTGTATCTAGCGCTGTGTATTATGAAGTAACGCCCCTGGACATATCATTCCGCTACGACACGTATTTTTGGGGGTGTTACAGATTGGTATCAGAGCACTGGTTATAGAGAACTAGGTTGCATATTTTACCCTAGACTATAAAGTTTTCTCACAAAATTGCACACATCAAACATTTTCAAAGTGCATACACACTACTTGCTTATGTTGCTTTCATTACGTACTGCATTAAGTGCTTTACGTGACATATTATATATAACTATATATATGCTTGCATTCCTTCGCGTATATCCGTACGCTTATTTAATAAGAGTTATTATATAAAAGTACTTGAATATTTGTTTAAGACATAGTGGGTTGCACAATGGTCGCATTCTAATCGTCAGACAGTAGTGAGTTGGCGCAATGGTCTCACTTCTGTTATCAGCATTGTAAGTTTAACAATGGTCTCTTAGTTTTTTTATTTTATCTTCTTGCTTTATACAATATCGTATTACGTAGAGACCGTTATAAATTTTTGTTTACATGGAATTATGTATGAATTTAAGTATTACAAGTCTTGCATGGGCTGGACTTGTAATATGAGGATTGATATGATTATTGCTATGTTAACAAAACCTGTCACAGTTCTGTTTACATAGGATTATGTATGAATCTAAGTATTACAAGTCTTGTATGGGCGGGACTTGTAATAGGAGGATTTATATGATAATTGCTATGTTGACTGGTTCATCGAGACTTTTACCTTATTTACTCTAACCGAGTACTTATTAACTATCTTGAACACTATGTGATTTCCCCTGATAGTTTTACTCCCCGTCTCCGAAGACGAGTTCGGAACACTCGTCCCATACTCATTAGAGCACATGCATCGTCATGTCATCCATCACCTTGAAGGTTATGTGAGTACGCGTATTGCATCGGAAATTATTAAGTAGGATGATTTATAATCTCTTTATTTGAAAGGATTGGGACGCCTCTTCAGTTAAATAAAGAAATTGTAAATTCCCGAACCATAAGTTTATCATTTCTTACTTACATAAATTAGGACGCTCCTTTATGTAAGTAATGAATTATAAATGAGTGGGCTTAATGGTATCCGATATGACACGAGTATGATCGAAACTCGATAATCACCGGGATTCGTTAAAAAGGTCTGAAACACAATGTGTCTTTACAACTCAGCGGATCTTAGCCTCATTCCGAGGAACTATCGTATCTCTTTCTTAGGTTATGTACTTTTTCCGTTGCGAATCCTCGCGATCACGACTGTTCGTGGAACACTAAAGACTTGTGCACACTTGATATAGAGTTTGATTCATCTCGAAATAGCAAAACTGGGTACAATTTCCACACGTCTGTTTTGGGTTTTGTCGTTATGGTTGTGTGTTGTCGGGTCCTTAGAGTGGTCCCAGATTGTACAAACTTTTTCAACTAGTGTTAAAACCTCTCCTTAAAACAAGTAAGCATACGTCGATATAGTATTCAGTTAATTACGCATTGCAGTACAAATAGTTACCAAATTTAAAGTCTTGATACTATTTAGCTGCCAAGTAAGTTGGGTACATAATCCAGATGCTCTGATGTGAATCATCAAACCTTACAGATTGACATTTAGAACTCCTTATACAAACATACTCACGCGACTACACCTTCTTCTTGAGGTTTTCACTATAATGAGACTTTCCATATAACGCGGTTATACTAGTCATAAGATCTGTAATGATATATTTTGCGATAACCCATTTGATGGATTAAATATCCTGGACAAACCTAGCCAAAAATTTTGGTAGATTGAGAAGCATAGAAACACCAAATTTTGCTGAATAAAGTTATCAACGTCTTGTTTAGAACGAGTTTATTTAACCTTAAGTCTTTCCTTGGTCACACAATCGGATAACACAAATTTAATCTCGGGACGAGATTTCTTTAAGGGGTAAGTACTGTAACATCCGAGAATTTTCGAAAATTTCGAATGACGATTTTACCCTTGACTTTTAGGGTTTGACTTGACTTTTTGACTTTTGGTCTTTTATTTTCACATAAAAGCGATTACCGCGTAACCGGTAATTTTTCGGAACATATTTAAAGGAGATATATGTTATTCCTAGGTTGATTTATCAAAAACGAGCAGCTAAATCACGTTTTCATTATTCGGACTCTAAAGCAATTTGATGTAAAACGACATTCCTGACAACTTTTTAGTTTTGACCGAGACCCGAAAACAGTCAGAAAGTGACTGAAATGCCCTCGCAAAGTTTTAGAAATGAAAACAACGCATTCCGACGCAGAAAATAATTAAATTATATTTAATTATCACCTTTTATTAAATAAAAATATTTAATAAATTAGTCATCATTTTATTCGAAAACGTTTGTTGATAACGCGAATATACGGGTTAAAATTTATTTCTAGTTTTACTCTCGGACGAGACGTAACCGGTTCACCAAATAAATAACGAACATTTTTATAAATGTTATAAAAATATTTATGAAATATTATCAAATAAATACTCGTTTTTATCGGAAAAATGATTTGGAAAACAATGGCGCGAGTTTCGTGACTCGAATCAACCGTTAACTAGTTCAAACGAGTCCCGAACCGATAGTTATAAAAACTATATTAAAAAGTTACATAATCAACCCTCAACTATTATACACCTTACACTTTTCTTATAACTTTAATATATAAATAAAAAAATTTATAACTTTTATTCAACTACATCTTCATGAAGTTCAAAGAATTCTACACCAAGATACATGAAGTTAAAACAGTTCAACAATCTGGTTTAGGGGGAGGATTGTTGGGGAATATACATTCATTACTTAGTACGTTGGTTAGTATTTTAGTACGCTCAGTTATAGTTAGTACTGACAGTACAAAATGTTAAGTACTGCTCAGATAGTTAGTACCGTTAGTATAAAATAGTTAGTACCGTTTAAGAGATATGCATGAGTTATTATAGGAAAAGATATGCATGATCTTTTACGCGTTTTGTAAGTCAAGATTAGGTTTTCATGGTGTATAAAGGAACCCTTACGGCATAGTTAGAGTTATCAGTTCATTGTCCAAATCTCATAGTTAGAAATTAATACAAAGCTTAGTTATCAATGTCATTGTTTCTTCTTTGCATTATAAGTTAGTTCCACATAAACTTATAGTGTTCTTATCATGTTTCTCCTTAGTTTTGTGTGAATTATTCATACTTAGCTACAACCCTTAAAACTCAAGGTAGTAAGGATCTATATTGAAAGAGATCCACAAAAAAACTAGGAGAAGCATTTAAGGGAGTAATACCATGATTATATAAAACTCATCTTTTATTATAATGTTATCACTATAGCGTAGTTATTATTTAGTTTAATAGCTAAAAACAACCAACCTCTCTAAACATATGATTTACCTGCTGTTCCTATAAACATAAAAAACACAAAAAAAATCTTCCTCAACCTTTAGAATTTCTTTTGACCGTGATCAAGCCTTCCCAACCTATTCCCTTGAGAATGATAACAACCACGCGTCTTGCCTATAGTACACTACAACGGTTAGGTTACTGTTTGGAATACGAAAATCTAGGAAAGTATCGGTCACTCTAGAGATAAATGTCGTTAGCTGTTTAGTTATTTTTGAGAACTAATAGGCTAAGTTAGGAAAGTCCATGGAAAGCCCATGTAAGCCCATCCTTGGTCGGCTCATTAGGGTATTTATACACCTTTTATGCCTAGAGTGGTGGTTGGTTGCTCCATTGTTTTTCACACATAATACATAATTCTTTGGCTTTAGGTTTACTTTCTCTCTCTAAGTGTTCATCCAACCCACTCTCTCACTAAAACAACCTCTTTCCCTCTCTTTAAGTATGTTATTAGATTAGTATACAATTGGTATCAAGTGCCATGGAGTGATGTGTTTAGATATAGTTTTTCGTGTAGTTTTTATTTTAATACCATTCGTTGTGTATTTTTGATTTTTTCTTGTTTTCTAAGCTTTTATTCCACACTAAAAGATCATCTACATAGGTAACTTTGAAATAGTATACTTGGATATAGGTGTGTGTGCTTAGATGCATAGAAAAATCTCTTATTTTGTGTCATTTGGGTTTGTTAGCTTTATAAAAGTCAAAATCTTGATTTAAAATTTTGGCGTCAAAACCTTCAAAGTTTTCATTTTTTTCGCCTATAGGTCCTTTAGTTACACTTTTGGTACAAAAATAATTTTCAGAAAAACAATGTCTTAAAACGTGTCTTTTTTGAGTTTTAAAAAGGTGGGTTTCGAGAAACAACCGATCTAGTTTTTCTTCAGTGATAACCGAACTAGTAGTTTTCAGTGATAACCGAACTAGTAGTTTTCAGTGAGAACCGATCTAGTATTTTTCACTGAGAACCGATCTAGTATTTTTCAGTGAGTATCGATTGGATTTCTCCAGTGATAACCGAACTACTAGTTTTTTAGTGAGAACCGATCTAGTATCTTTCAGTGAGTACCGATCTAGTTTTCTTCAGTGATAACCAAACTAGTAGTGTTCAGTGAGAACCGATCTAGTATTTTTCAGTGAGAACCAATCTAGTATTTTTCACTGAGTACCGATCTAGTATTTTTCAGTGAGAACCGATCTAGTAGGTTGTTCAGTGAGGAACGATCTGTATTTTTTTAGTGAGAACCGACTAGATATTTTCTTCAGTCAGTACCGATCTAGTTACTTCAGTGATCTACCGATCTGTCTATCTCAAAGACCACCGAGCTAGTCAAGTTTAATAGAAACCAAACAACTCAAATTTTCCCAAATTATACGGTTTATTTCTTTGACTTGTAAAATCCCGTGAAACATTAACTTGTTTTTCCCGGTTTTGTCAAGAATTGTAAAATCCCGTGTAGTTTCAAGAATTAAAACACTTAAAAGACAACTTAATCAAGGCATAATTTCTTCTACCTCACCGTTAGATCGCCACTAATCTTTTAACATTACAAATTTCTCAATGACGACTCTTGCTGACAAAGCAATTCTTTCGGGTGCTGACAATCGTCCACCTATGTTGGAAAAAGATATGTATGATTCTTGGAAAAGCATAATGGAGCTATACATGATGAATAGACAAAACATGGTTGAATGATCGCTTGAATTCGTGAAAATGTGGTCCACTCAATCTAGCTTCAATGAGGAAAATAGAGTGACAAGGGACCAAAGAAATATTCTGAGTTATCTGCTAGGATGCAATTCAAGTTTGTATGTGATATCAAGGCAACATAATATCATCTCAAGAGGCACCACCCGAGTCTATACATTGGTTAGCATTCATAAGAGTACCAAGGAACTTTGGAAAGAATTCAACTTCTCATGCAGGAACTTCCATTGAAAAAACAGGATAGAGAGTGTAAGCTTTATGATGAATTCGATATGTTTGCTTATAAGAAGGGGAACACTACGTAATTTATATTTGAGATTTTCACTGCTAATATGACATGACATCTACAAATGAAACTGGAACAATTTCAAGTGCACACCAAAGTTTTGAATACTATTCCTGCCTGAGGGAAGAAATATTCTGTGACAGATGTCGGAACTGGTTCGGGATTTGCCCACATTAACATTGATCGCTTTATGCTTACATGGCAACATGAATTTGATGCAAATGAGGTTCGTTTAATGCATGAACGCAACTCAGATCCGCTTGCTTTGGTTGTAACCCCTTAGATGACCCAGTCTCCTTATCCAACTCATCAGCACTCATATCAAAACTCTTAATTTCAACCACAAGTTTCACCATATCAGTCTCTACAGCATGGTTCACCTTATCAATCATCAACACCTCTTTCAATCACTTATCCATCTAATGATTATCAATCATCAGTTCATCACAACGTTTATTCTCCACCATCATCCATCCCTCAATTGGAATATGCTCCTATAGTTAACCAACAATTTGAATTTCCTCAACTAGACTCAGGTCTAATTGTTCCAGTGTTCCATAAAGGTGATGATCCATTAAAGCCATCAATAACATGATGTCTTTCTTGACTGCTGTTGTCACTTTCCGCTATCCTACTACCAATAACCAGTTGAGGAATTCGTCAAACCCTAGGCAACAAGCTACCATTAATGATGGGAGAGTGACCTTATAACCAATTCAGGGGAGAAAAATTTTTGCTTGGTAGTGGGTTTGGGTGCTACAAGGACCTACACTCCAGGAGCAAGTGGAAGCAATTCTGGGAAACAAAGGACTGTTATTTGTTACAACTGCAAAGGGGAAGGACACATGTCTAAACAGTGCACTAAACCTAAGAGGAAACAGGATGATTCATGGTTTAAGGATAAAGTGTTGTTGGTACGAGCTCAACAACAGTCAAAATTCTACATGAGGAGGAACTAGCAATTTTTTGGCAGATCAGGAATTGTAGAAGGTCAAAGCCACACAGACTGTTCATTACCAACAATGTTGCTTATCAAGCTGATGATTTAGATGCATATGACTCTAATTGTGATGAACTTAACACTGCCAAAGTTGCTCGCATGGCGAATTTATCTCATTATGGTTTAGATGCTCTCACTAAGGTACACAATCATGATAATGTGAATAATAATATGATTAATCAAGCTGTGCAGGAGATGTCATCTTCTAAACAGTCAAATGTTATGAATCATTCAGAGACTGGAATAACCAGTGATACAATATCATTCCTTATTCTCAGTATGTGATTGAATCACAACAGGCAGCTGTTCAGAATTCTAACTCTTCTGCATAACAAGATGCATTGATATTATCTGTGATTGAACAACTAAAAACCCAGTAGTATTGTGACCCAGATAAAATTGGGAAATAAAAGTGTCAATGCTACTTTAATACTGAGAACAGGGTCTTGACAGATATAAGGACAAGTAAAGTTTTGAAAGAAGGACAAAATATTGATTTAAGGAATAATGATAAAGTTTCAGATTCAAGTGCACAGTCTGTAGAGATTGATCGTCTTAAACAAACTCTTTCTAAACATCTAAAAGAAAAGGAATCTTTAATTCAAACAGTTACTCTTCTCAAAAATGATTTTAAGAAAGAAGAATCTAGGAACATCGATAGAGAGATTGCGCTAGAAGAAGATAAGGCAATCCGCTAGGATAATATTGTTTTTAAAGAGATCAATTGCACATATTGTTTAACATGTTGATGGAAACCTCGTTTTTACTTATGATCATAACACTAAACATAGCTTAGATTTCAAATCCTTTTCTATCTGAAGAAAGGGCTCAGTAGTTGGAAACCAAAGGTTTATGACGGTATGTCATAAGATTACGAGTGCTATTGTGATTTTGACTTTCGAAGAGACCTAATGCTTGCTGAAAAGAGTCGTTCAAAAATGCTTTTAAACACATAGAAACCTATGGATGTTAGAAACGAAAGTTAACACTTACAAAGTTGGATATGTTGTTCTTAATCACTTCACAAGATTTTGAAACAAGATTTGTTCCACAAACTGAATTATGTAAATAAGGCCTTTTGGTTTAAAATTCGATTCAATTTTTTATTGATGACTTTCTGAAAGTCCAAAACTGTCTTTCATCAAATGGACACAGGCTATGGCATTTGTCGCGACGCTCGCGCCGTCTCGCGAGATCGCTCTTCTCATCGTGATTGCACGCTAAATGAATAAAGTTTGAACGAAAACGAACGACTCTAGGAACAAGTCATTAACAAGTTATTGCTTAACATAATTATGAACTCTTCTGTGGATATGATTCGATGAATGTGTGAATGTGAAAGTGTCTAAAAACTGAGACTGCGCTTCTTAAACCAAAGGATTTCGTTGCAAAAGAAGATTTATGATAAACTGTTCCCAATTTTTACACTCTTGAAAAACATTGCATTCTTTAGAAATTGGATACTTTCTCTCTTTTAACTGAATTAGGAATTTTTCAAAGGGACAATTCTATTTCAAATCAAATAGCTTCAAGTTTTGATCAATTGTTTGAATTACATGAATTGAAAGCTCAGTCCCAAGAGAAAGACACGGTCATAAAGAAGTTGAAAGAGAGAATAAAATAATCCAAGTGAAACTGAATGAGGATAAGATCAAAAGGATTAGAGGACGATTGAAAACAATATATTGAATTGGATATAGGTGACAAGATATTGTAGAATGAGCATTTGAACAGCCTATAAGAACTTTAAGACTCGAATAAAACCAGCACGTATTTAGACTTATCCACGACGTTAGATATATGATTGCTACGGATTTTTCTGGATGGGGTTATATGTTTTTTTTTTACTGTGGTGTGAGAGTGATTAGTAGGTTTGGTAATTGAATAAGTTACGGTGCAGGTGAGGATATTATTACGATGGTGTTGCTCTGTAAGAGGTGTTGGATGGATTCGTTCTGGAGTTGTTGATATGATTGATCTGGATATCAATGCTTTGTTGAGATTGAAGAGAGTATTTGTTGTTGGTGCAATTCGCATTTTGATGGGTAATTGTTTGTGAGTACGAATGATGAGTAATTGTCTCGCTATTTGATACGATCTTGTCGCACGGAAAGCACAAGGCTGTTTGCTCCGTGTATTAAGGGGCTTTTGCTTAGTCGAGATTAAATGCTTACTTGAAATGACGGTTAGTTGTGTTGTAGGGATAGAAGAGGATGAGGGGCGGGCTATTGTGTTTGTGACAGCGAGCAGAGGAGATCGAGATGTGTCGATGTAGCTAGTGTGGAAGAGCGTTTGAAGATACTAGAAGTGTGTCTCTTATTCTAGAAAATACGATAGTATGAGATAGTTAAAGGTACTAGACTTAGGAAAAGTGGAGAGTGTCTTAATAGTTTTCCTTTATCTATTTGATTTTACTTCCTTGGGTAAGTTGGACTCTCCTATAATAAAAGAGTCCTAGGCATATAGTTTTTAGTGTTACAAAACCCTTTTGGTTAGGCACAAGTCTCTTATCAGGCAGCTAATAGGTTAATTGCTGTCTTTAGTTAGTTAGAGCCCAAATCGGTATAGTAAGAGTTGGTGGAAACTCAGGTTGGGAGCAAAGTATGGAATAGATATAGATTAACCTCGTTGTGTTTTGTAATTATATAATTGTTCTTATATCTTTGCCAGACTTGACATATTTTATTTGATGCTACTTGTAGCTGATTAATTATAGAGATTACGTCATATTCATAGCGATGCGTTCTAAATCACGATCGTGCAGTACTCAGTGGTCTACAGAGTTGTTAGAGAAATAACACGCTTTTGAATAAGAAGAAAATCGTCCAAATTACAGTTAAGATACTTGTTAGTCAAAGGAATACAAGAGAAGTGAGTCCAATCGAAATACGCACATCGCGCATTGTCAAGACGTGTGAACGATGAAACTATAGTAAGATTAGAACTTATTCTGAGCTTTCTCTTGTATCGTTACCTCATAACTCATGGGAGTATGATAGTGTAGCTAGTTAAGCATATGATGGATGCGAAGCATACATATGCTCGCAGCATAACGGCGTAATATAGTAATTGGTGATTCAGTATCTTCACATCTAGCTATGCTCTCATCACTACGAGCTGAAAATGCGCTAGTTGTTCTGCAAAGGTCCTTATGTCACCAAATCCACTCTAATAGAAGAAGGTGCGGTCTGTTGATAAGACAAAGTTAATGCTAGTCACACTTTTTGAAGAGATGATTAACTAATAAGAATAAGGCAGAAAAAGCACTTATGCTAGCATTAATGGATTAGGAGCTCACTACTGAAGTTTCATGCTGCTAAGGATGCAAAGTCCACATATTGGGACGCTATCTAAGAAAATGTAGGTTGGTTTGT
Source organism: Tanacetum coccineum (assembly GCA_026074375.1). NCBI lineage: Eukaryota > Viridiplantae > Streptophyta > Magnoliopsida > Asterales > Asteraceae > Tanacetum > Tanacetum coccineum. Next base: position 27,687 of record BQNB010005771.1, on the reverse strand, counting down.
TGGAGGCCCTTGCTTATGAAATTCTTCGCACCAATGACAGTATTCTAGCCAGATAGAGTCTCACATTTGTCTCATAAGTAGAATCTTTAGAAGAAGAAACCTTATTGCGCTCTGAGTACACTCTAGAATGGATAAGGTACTGGAATAAGCAACTCTCTACTCATCGATTTCACTCGCTCCATCTCTACCCTGTATATGTTTTATGTTGAGTAGAGGAGGGTTTTTTATATCTCTGTCCTTTTGTGAGCTCTGAGATTTCGCTGACCATGTAATGTTTTGTTTAGTATGTTAAGGATTCAGCTTGAGAATGTGGTATTCTGCATTCTCTCTTTGATCCTTGTTGCCTCTTCCAATCCTATTCTTGATCAGCTTACCCTGACATGAGGACTCTTTGCATCTTTGAGGCTCTCATGTAAGATGATCGTAGGTTCGTTGTAGCGAGAGTTGTTGCATAATTAGCACATTTTCAGATGAGGCTCCTATGGTCTGGTAGTGACTGGCACCTATAAGCTCGGACTAGTTTCGCTATTGAGTTCTGGTGGATCGCCTTGGGACCATGAGTTGACTACAGTTGATAGACAATCTGAATCATCGCGCACTGTCAAGGGTGTTAAAATCGCGACGTGGGTATTGTAGCCCCCAAAGGGCATGTGAACGCCTTAAAGTTATATTACGAGTTGGTATATTTGTCAGAGGTCCGTGTGTGAGAATTATAGGGATGTGGGGCATTGTTGAGAAGGTAGTCTCCTCAGTGTTGGTGTTTGAGTACTAGTAGAGTATTGGTGATTGCACGTAAGTGTGCTCGCAGGACAGATGGCGATTTTTGGTAGTTTTATTTGTTCTGTGATTTGGATCGTAGCTCCTGTTGATTTTTCAGTGGGCGCTCTTCGCTGCGTGGATGGACGTAGAACCTGAAGGGAGATGTCTTGAGTAGTAGTTAGAGTTGTCTCGTGCCTTCTTGGGTCTTGTCAGCAAGTTGTCATATCTCAACAAGCTTCTGGAGATCCATTATGTTGGTAGGCGTCGTTATTGTTGGAGAGACTTCAGTGTTTCGTAGGATATTTTGTTGTGTAGATATTGTTGTTCGAGAGAGGAGAGATGTGTCAAAACTATTAGTGTGCAGCGGAATATTAAAGGAACTGTGTAGAGGTGTATATAGTTTTAACTGTCTCTCCCTGTGTTTGTACAATAAATACTAACTATTGTAAGTGCTAGAGACGTTACATATCTAGGATGTGTCCACTAAAAAAGTCGTTCTTAGTGGCGCAAATCGGAGCTGAGAAAAATTATATAGGGAGAGATAGGCTGATCAAGAGAGAAGAAACTCTTAAACCAAGAAGAGAAGTAACAATCTCATAATCGGATGTATACGGAACGCTCGTAGACTGATTTAACTCTTTTTTTATCCGTTTGGAAGAATGTAGTGTAGAGAGCGGATCCGCATCTTGTACTAAAGCATCGGGGAGGTGCTAGGTGCGGGGGTATTAAACTCAGATTGTATGGTATCTCGGTGGTGCGCGCTATGGTGGTCGGTAAGAAGGCATGTTGTTGAAATATGATTTATTATAGAGCACTACGTTTGCATTGTTGTTAGAAGTCGCGCTAGCCTTTGGGTTTCATTTGCGGGTTTGTTAAATTCTACTTGATTGTCTTTATCATCGGGAGAAGTCTCTCTCGGTGAAGTGTTGTGATACGATGTTAGATTCCCAAAGGGCTACAAACTTTTCGCCATTTTTATTCGGATTTGTTGTTTTGTGAGCGTTGTGGTCATCTTCCATAGGATGTCTCTGTTTGGTGAGAGATAACGAGCAGCTGTGTTGTGTAATTAGAACATGATGCTGAGAGATCTCCTTTATTGTTTGTGCTTGTTTTGTTAGGTCGCTCGTCTGTATAGAGAGTTCTTTCGTCAGTTTAAATAATGCAGTCATCTTTTGCATACGTACTTTAGATTGAGAGTAGGCGCAGTGTTGTGTTAAGGGATATACATGTCAAATCAGGTCAGCTAAGCGGTTTATTAAATTAAACATATAGTGCTTGTTTGTGTAGAGTTATTGAGTCTTTGATGTAAGAGTTCTTATGTAGTGGAGTCTGACGCGGGTTCTAAGCAATTGTGAGTGGGGTTATGTCCTGTAGCGGGAGCTTACAATGATTTTATCCGCAAGTGTAAGTTTAATGCGGGGGTGACACTATCGGCCTTATAGTGTAGCGCTCTCCCATTAGTTGATGGATCGTAGGGTGTTCTGTACTGTGGTGATGCCCTCGTAGATTTTTCCGTTCTTTTCGACGCGCAGAGTACGTTGGAGATCTTGTATTACTTTGTGTTTGTTGCACCTTCTTTGTCTACCCGTGGTCGATGTGACGCGAGTTAGTGTCCGTCTTAGAGTCTCGTTGTACTTTGAGTATTGAGCTATTTTGTGGCGACGTAATATTAAGATTTTAATTTGTACAACAATTGTTGATCGGCACTTAATCGTTGGTAAGTCATTTCGTGTTGTATATTTGAGGAGTGATTGGATTGTGTTGGTTCGCCAGGACTAAATTAAGTTGAGTATTCATATTTCTCCGTGGTGGAAAGAGATGAAATGTTTTTCAAGAGTGGTAAAACTTTTGAACAGTTTATCGTGAATCTCTTTTTCAACGAAATCTGATTTGTTGAGAAGCTCAGTCTTAAGTTTTAGACACTTTTCACATTCATGCACATTCACAGAATCATTATCCACAGATAAATTCACAATTATATTCACAATATCTTTGCTTATTACTTGTTCCAAGAGTCGTTCATTTTTGTTAAAAAACTTAATCTGTCATTTTAGCTTCAAACTTTTTTGAACGCTAAACGATTTTATTCCATAGCTGTTCAATTTGATGAAAGACATTTTTGGACTTCACGATAAGTTCATCACTCAGAAATATTGATCGAAATTTTAAGACCAAAAGGCTTATTTAGCAGGTGTAATTAGTTTGTGGAACGCAAATCTTGTTTCAAAAATCTTGAGATAAGGTTGATTAGCTGAAACAAACATAACAATGGTGGAGTGTTAACTTTATTTCTAACTCATCGCATAGGGTTCTTGTTGTTTTAATGAGATAAAGTCATGTTTTGAACGTCTCTTTTCAGCAAGATAGTAGTGGATCTCTTCGAAGCAAGAATCACAATAGCACTGCGTCTTCTTATGACATTACCATCATAAACTTTGGTTCCAACTACTGAGCTTTTCTTCAGATAGAAAGGATTTTGAAAATATCTGAGCTTGTTTTAGTGGTATGATCATAGAAAAATCTGAGGTTTGTTTATCACATGTATAACGCAGAAGTAATTTGTGCAGATTGGATCTATTTTGTAAGAAAAACCAAATCTATCTAGATGGTTTGATCTTTTCTTTTCTAAGCGCCCAGCGAAAGTCTGAGGGAGTTTTGGGGAGTGCTATTCTCGCGCTCTGTGTGTCTATTCGATGTTCCTTTGACGGAGGTTGTTTTGCTCTTTAGTCTTCTTTTTTAAGATATATCTCAATTTTTTGAATTGAGACAGGTGTGGTATGATTGGTGGATCAGGCAGTGATCAATCTCTACAGGGACTATGCACTTTGAATAGCTTGAAATTTATCATTTATTCCTTAAATTCAATATTATGTCCTTCTTTGACTAGCGCGCCAAACTTTTAACTTGTTCCTAATAATCTGTCACGATCAGTAGTTGCAAAGTTTCATTGACACTTTTATTGTCCAGCATTTATCTTGGTACAATTAACTACTTGGGTTTTTTTTAGTTGTTAAACACAGTTTAATATCAATGCATCTCTGTGGTGCTAAAAGAGGTTGAAGAATTTTGAATCAGATAGCTGCCTGTTGGTGTATTCAATCACATATGTAGAAATACGGAATAGATATTTGGTATCACTGGTTATATCCAGTTCTCTGAATGATTTCATTTGACTGTTTAGAAGTGAACTATCGCACTCGTTGCACAGCTTGATTAATCAGTTGTAGTATATTTTCGACGTCCGCTCAGAGGCGTGAGCATGTGTGAGATGACGTGAGATTGTGAGATCAATTTCTAGCCTGTGAGAGAAAGACCTTTGGCCAGTGTTAAGTTTATCCCAATCTCAGAGTCATATGATCTAAATCATGTCTAGCTTGATCAGCAACATGTTTGGGTGTCACTGGACAGTTTGTGTGGCTTTGAGCCTTCTACCAATTCCTGGAGTCTGCTCTCCAAACAATGTAGTTTCTCACTCCTTAGGAATGTGTGTTGGCTTGCGCTTTGTTACCAACAACACTTTATCTTAAACCTGAATCATCTGATTCCTCTTAGGTTTAGTGCACTTGTTAAGCCTGTGTCCTTTCACCTTACTGTTGTCGGTTTGCTATACTAGAATAACCTCTGAGTCCTTTCGTTTCCCATAATTGCGTAACTACGCTCCTAGGAGTTTGTACGGGTTAAATGGGTGTCGGAGACGCTCAACTGTGGAGCTTGAGCGCGGCGGTCGGGCATGTAGAAATGATGAGACCATTCTTTATGTGATGTGGTGGATGTGGGGCTTCACTGGTGTGATTTGGCTCATCACGGAGTAATTTATTGTATCAGAGATACACTTGTGAGAGACAATTAGAGGGAGTTACACTCGTGAGTCTGAGTTGAGGAGAAACTTTCAAATATGTTGTGGATGAGTGGTTAACTTGGTGGGCGTCTGATAGTCCAGTATTCGAGGGATGGATGATGTTGGAGAATAACGCTTTGTTGGATGATACGCTAAATTGATGATTGAAATCATTGGATGGATAAGTGAGGGGAAAGCTTGGTTGTTTGGGGATGTGATGATTGATAAGGTAAACCATGCAGCATAGCGGATCTGAAATGTTAGACGTCATGCGCGCATATTTATTTGGGAAATTACGCGTCTGTGAGAATGCTTCACGGAGGCTCGCTTCTAATTTTGCATCAATTCATGTTGTCTCGGCTGACGCAAGGGTTGATGAGAGAAGACTATGTGTAGAGGACAAGTGATCAAGTTAGTTTGTTGTGCAATCGTCCACTGTGTCACAAATTTGCTCCACTCAGGAGGAAGAGTATTCAAAAACTTGGTGTTTACTTGAAATTGTTCCAGTTTCACATTGTAGATGTTCATGTCATTGAGTAGCAGTGAAAATCTCAAGTAGAAATCACGTAGTGTTTCCCCCTTCTTATAAGCAAACTTATCGAATTCATCATAAAGCTTACACTCTCTTTCCTGTTTCGTCAATGAAGTTCCTTGCATGAGAAGTTGAATTCTTTCCCAAAGTTCCTTGGCGATTCGATGATTGCTAACAAGTGCATAGACCTCTGGTGGTAATCCTTGGAGAATGATATTTGTTGCCTTGACATCACAATCAGCTTGAATTGCTTCCGTAGCAGATAATTCAGAATATTTTTTTGGTCTAGTCACTCCATTCTCCTCAATCGTAGGCCAGATGAGTGGACCATTTTCAACGGATTCAAGGATCATTCATCCATGTTGTCTATTCATCATGTACAACTCCATTCTGCTTTTCCAAGAATCGTACATATCTTTTTCCAACATAGGTGGACGATTGTCAGCACCCGAAAGAATCGCTTTATTAGCAAGAGTCGTCATTGTGAAAGTTGTAGGTTAAAAGATTACTTGTTTGATCGAACAGTGATAGAAAGTAATTGTGTTGTTATGAGTTGTCTTTTGTGTGTTTTATGTCTTGAAACTACACGGGATTTTACAATTCTTGACAAAACCGAGAAAACAAGTGAATGTTTCATAGGATTTTACAAGTCACAAAAATAAACCGTATAATTTTGTTAACAAATTTGTGTGTTTTAACATAAGTTGCAAATTCGGTGTCCAAAGAAAATTGTTAATTCGGTTGATAAGGAGAGTTATCAATTCGGTTGAAAAAGAGAGTTGCCAATTCGGTTGACAAAGAAAAACTGCCAATTCGGTTGTCCAAAGAAAATTGCCAATTCGGTTATACTGGGAAGCTGCTAATCCGATTGAAGCTGAAAAGCTGCGAATTCGGTTAAACTATGAAGTTGCTAATCCGGTTGAAACTGAAAAGCTGTGAATTCGGTTAAACTTGGAAGCTGTTAATCTGGTTGAAACTGAAAAGCTGCGAATTCGGTTAAACTTTAAAGCTGATAATCCGGTTAAAACTGAAAACCTGCGAATTCAGTTATCTCTTTGAACTGCTAATTCGGTCAACACTAGGACGAAACACAAAATCTCAAAAACACAAAAAGACTAACTTTTGATTGTTTTTTCCCAAATTTTCTTGTACAACTAGTATTACTAAGCCTATAGGTACCTTAAAAATGCAAACTTTATGGTTTTTAGGCCAAATTTTTTGAAATCAAGATTTGTACTTTGATAAGGTCGTTTTTCAACACGTTTATATCAAATAAAACCCTTTAATATATAATATATATATTTATAAAATACATATACGTATACGCAAGCTAAGTATCATACAAATTATTCTTAGGAAAGAATAAAAAGTAATCAACACGGGTATCGTTTTCCTCAGCGAGAGGTGAATGGAAATCTACGTTCAAGTTGTAAATCGAGCTTGATTGTCATTCAAGTTTTTGGTTTTGGTTTTAAACTATTTTTAAACTAAAAATTAAACTAATATTAATTCTAAGATTTAAAACTACAAGGTTATACTAAAATTGATCTAAAAGATATAAATGACAAATATGCTTGCTAAGTGACGTGAAATGTTCCTTAAGTGCGGGCTTAGGTTTAACGAATTAAAATCCTTAGAAAACAAGTTTCAAGAAATTAAATGACAAGTAAAGTAAAATGCTTTTTAAAATAAATGACAAGTATTTAAATTGCATTAAAAGTAAATGACGGTATGTAAATTGACTATTAATTTTTTAAACCTTTTTAAAACCGCACTTAAATTCCAAATCACTAATCACTTAGCAAACACAAGTTAAACTACTCACTACGCATCATGATCAAATAAGCAAAGCAAAACATTTTAAATTAAACTACACTATTTAATTGAAAAAGGATAGAAAATAGGACCAAATTGAAGAGCCGCAAATAAACGATAACCACCCGATCTTACAAACTTAATAAACAAATAAGTTTATCACTTTTAAGCTCTACTTCACTAATTAGCAAATAAAGGTGTCAACTTTATCTACTAATTACTTTCATAAAAACTATAAAGATCAAAACTTTATCTATTTATCAACCTTATAAGACCCTTAAGCTCCGGCCTTAGATGTAGAAAGATGGAATAAGAAATAAGACATGAAAAGTTAGGACAAAATAAGCTAATAAGATGAAAAACCTTTTTAGAAAGAAAAAAAAAGCTATTTTGAAAACTAAATTTTGTAAAAATAAAACTAGATTAAATCTATATAAAAAAACTACTTTTGAAATAAAAACTAGAATAAGCTAAAAAGCTATCAAGGCTTTTTCGAAGAAAGGATGAAGAATATAAGCTTATAAATAAGCCACTTCTCAAATAAGCTACAAGTACCCTTCGAAATAAGCCCTAGCTTAATAAGCTATAAGAAAAACTAGTAAAGTTTAGAACTTTATGACTAAATAAGCTAAATAATAAGCTCTCGAAGATAAAGGTGCTCAAGACTTAATGAATAAGTCGAGTAGGAGACTCATGACATCCTTTTAGCATTCGAATCGAGCATAAGCAAGAAATAAGCACTTTTGAAAAAGTAAAGACAAGAAAAGAGAAAAAGATGAGATAAGCAAAAGCTATTTTAGGATTATAAGCTTAAATTCAAACAAATAAGCTAATAAGCTTTAGAAAAAGCTTTTACAATAAGCTAAAACTATAATATACTACTCCTAAAACTAACCTACACTACTATGAAAAATAAACTAAAAACTAACACAAATGAAGCTGCTGCGTGTAAATATATAGCCCAACCCATGTGGGGGTATTTTCATCATTTCAAGCCTTTGTCCAATCATAATGCAAGATCTGGGGTCATTTTAGTCATTTGTCATTGACGCGTATTAGTTACGCAAATGATTATACCACGTAACTGCCAGCTGTCTGCAGCTGGATCCACTAATCATAACGCGCCATGTCAGCTTCTAAAACCCTCGATCGCCAAACCTCGTACACCAATGATTGCCTCGGACTCCAAACCTCGGACTTACATACGATGAACAGTACCCCGTACCAAATGATTAGATGGCCACGTGTCACTACCTAAGTGGTGCCATGTGGCGTAGGCATTGTTCCGTCACCGACACCGGACCACCGGTCAACGGAAGCGATCAACGGTGGCGGACCACCGGTCAACCATCGCCGGACCACCGGTCAACCACCGTCGGACCACCGGTCAACTACCGTTGGACCACCGGTCAACCACCGCTAGACCACCGGTCAATGGCGGTTGACCGCCAGTCAACGGTCGGGTCAAATGGTGGCCACCGCTGCCACGTGGCATGCCACGTCAGCTGCTGACGTGGCGGAGGGGATAATAACCCTCTTGTATAGAATCGAACTCACGACCTCTCGGGTGTGAATTTAAAGCAAGCCACAAGACCAACTACACTAGGCAGTGGTCTTGTTATATATACGTAATATATTTTATTTAACCTATTATTGGCCAGGTTCAGAATATTTAATAAAGAAGGGTTCAAAATGGCGAAAAGGTTCAAAATAAAAAGGTTCAAGATAGAAAGGCCGGTACCGTTGGACTCGTAATTTCGTGCTCTTTCCAATGGTGTGATCGAGGAATATTAATGACTTCGTTTGAGCCTTAATAAACGTAAAAACATCGTCAAAAGTCACCCAAAAATTACCGTTTTTGCTTTGTTTTCAATTCTTTATACTTGTAAGGTATAAAAACACAATACAAACATATTTGCAACATATTTTAGTGTTTTAGTCCGTTTATTAGCATTTTTCGGGGTACAAATGATGTGTGTTTTAGCGCACATCAAATTCCCCCACACTAAGCCATTGCTGGTCCCACACGCAATGTAAATAAAACACGCCCGAAAATAAATAATAAAATCCCCTTTTAACTTATGACCCCTCACAATCAAACAAGAACAGAAAAGGTCCATTAAGAAGGTTCAAAAATCATTTATTTCGAAAGCGCCCCCGTTTTAACCACTTATTCAATAAAAGATAAAAACTAAGATAAGAATTAAATAACATTATTTAAAAGGCTTTAAGAACGGGAGTTCGTCATCCTTGATTTTCACAATCCCCAAACTAAGCTTAAAACGAAATCACAGTTAAATATAAGATTAGATGCTAACACTACTCATAAATGCTAATTGTGTAAGTATAAACTTAACTTTTCGCTCCCATTATTCCTAAATCCTCTAAGTATTTTATTATTATTTTTATTGATGACAAATAAATTATGTCCTTATTAATATAAAGTAAACCCGGTTTAGACCACAATTAGTTTGAAATCCTTTCCTAAAGAGACGATATGGTGAGAATAAGGTCCACATTAAGGTTCTAATTTCGCATGATTTAGGGGTTATCCTTTTTATTTCATCCGCAACAACTCAACTACGAGTCCAGAGACGGAGGCTTTATTTAGATAACCCCGGAGTCAAAATTTGGCTTTATTCTTATTATTATTGCAACATTATTAAACCTCGGTCCTTTAGAAGGCTGCAACATCGGTTGTGAGCCGGCAAGATGCAGCAAACTTTTATCAGCCCACAGTTTTTATTATTATTCTTTCCTCCACCCTTTAAACGACTGTCACATCGGTATGCGAGTCGACCATGATCCAGAAGTCTTATTTCGGCTTCGGTTTATTACATAATTATTATTATTATAGCCAAATTTCAAGTCCTGTGGTCTTTTAACAACTGCCACATCGGTATGCGAGCCGACCATGGTCCAGGAGTCTATTTCCCCACAACACTGACAAAACCTCGATGTATACCTTACTTTCACCAGAAGGAATCTCTACGAAGTGATTTAAACTAAGAATCGCAAAAACCTAAAGCAACTTTATTTTATTCAACAATTATATAGCGTTTAGTAAGCTGGTGGGAGCAAAAAGCCACAATTAACCTCTTTGATCTCTAAAGATATCCAACTAATCCACGCTTAGCATCAAACTTATATTTAACTCTATCATATTTCATCCTTTGCAAAATTTTAAAGTTGAGCAAACGCTTAGTCTAAAAAGATAAGGAGAAGGCTAGAGTTTAAAACTCGGTTCGATAGAAACCCCCCCCCCCCACACTTAGAATGGAACATTGGCCTCAATGTTCAAAAATGTCAGGTTTTACCCCCACACTTAGGAATGAAAAAGGAAAATGCTAGTAATTCCAACTGTGAAAGGGGAAACACAATATATATACATGATTAGGATTGAGGATTCCAAAATAAGCAGAAGATCGAAGACCAAATGATTGGAGGATTGAAAATAAGCACGGGTCTTCACGATCTTAAGGAATCCTGCAAGCAAAAACAACACACAAACCAAATAAAGAAGCATGCCCCCACACTTAGGCTATAAAATCACACACTATCTTATTAATCAAGAAAATAGAAAGAAGAAAATACACGGGTTGCCTCCCGAGAAGCGCTTGTTTTTGTGCGAGTTCTAGCTTGACTCTCCCCGAATTCCTTTGTCCTTGGGGCAGAAATAGAAGAATAGAAAAATCACTATCGGATTTTCATATGCCACCGGCTTAAGAGAAGAAAAATGAAAAGTGGAAATGCCGGGGTCAAAAATAGTATCCTCACTCCCGGAGAAGAGAAGAAAAGAAGAATCTGCCGAATAAGTGAGATAAGGAAGAAATATTCAGATAACAAATGTAATGGGAAAATAATGGCGATCCTCAAAGGTTAACTTCACAAATGTCAGAAAAAACTCTTCTCATAAATCCCGGGGTCGAAAACTTTGTCCTCGATCATCAAATCATCATTATCAGGTTCATCCTTTAAGCTTCTTGGGTCATGATCTAAAAACAACTCGGGATGGAGATTAGGGCTATTGTCATCAATAAGCAAACTCTCAAGATAGATTATATCTCCCTCTGAATCATGATAACCATTCTTAATATCCGTAGAAATATCCATATCTAGAAAAGCATCAATTATGCCTCCTGGGTCGAAACACTCATCCTCATTAGCATCGGAAAGAGGTGTGACTAACAAAGCCGGATCATCAAGGTTAGAAACATAAGAGTCCTTACTCTCGATGTTTTCTAACACCTCATCAAAAAGAGGATTTACGTCATTATTGATATATTCATCGTCAAATTCGAAAAGAGGGTTAGAGAAAGTCACGGATTTTTCCTCAACAATGGGAGAGAAATCAGCACTCAAAGGTAAAACGCTCTCACTATCACTCCCGGATGAATCCTCGGACTCTCTTGGGATTGGAATAAGGTCCTCAACACTGTACTTTATGAATTCGTCTGATTCATTTTCAAGAATAGTGCTAAGTTCCTCATTCCCCATTATGAGAGAGTACTCAGGTTCTTCGGTTGGTAAATCGTGTGTGATTGCATTAACCGGAGAAATTTGAGGTGTTTTATTCAAAGAAATAATGCTCTCCTTAGAAATAACTTTGAAATTCTGCAAACACGATGTAATACGAGTTTGACGTTTAGCTGTCGGCTCTGCGATATTCTTTACTTCCTGCTTTTCCTTATCGAGATGTTGAGAATTCAAATTAATAGAGAGAAGTTTAGAATTAAGAGCACTTTCAATTAGAGCTTCAACATTATTATGCATACAATAAAGCTCTTTTTGTCGACAAATTTCAAGTAAATCTAGCATCGTATCTTCCATATTTTGCTTTTGCTCTTCACAAACTTTTGTTCCACGCGTTTCTTCAATAAGTTGACGAAAAATGGGTTTTGGTGAAAGTTCTTCCTTTTCTTGAGCTGCTTGCTCTTGTTCACGTAATTCTTGCTCACGTTGAGCTACAAGTAAAGCCTCCTGCTCACGTTGTTGATTCATTCTTTTCATAAAATCTTCCATTATCGTATAAAGCTCGTTATTTGTTTCAATCCATTCTTTACTTTCAACAAAAGGAGTGACTTCTGGAATTTCCTGAGGCTGATGATTATCGAACTGCTGTGGGGGTTGAATATGGTCAAAACCGAAAGAATTGAAATTTTGGTTCATCGGGTGACACTGAAAAGTCGCATGAGGACCCCCACAGTTATCACAACAAAGATATTGTTGAGAAAAACTCGGTGAATTTTGTGGATAATAATTATCACTAAAGTTTTGATTGTAGCACGGTTCCTGCTCATAGACAAGCGGTACCCGTGGTGGACAATCAAACCCATAGTGAGAATCGTTCCCACATAACTCACACAAGTATGTCTCGTACTGGGGCTGTGGAGGTTGGTTAAAGAAGTTCGGTGTTTCATTATAAGAATAAGGATTTGGGTTATAGACAAACTCATTTCCGAATCCTACACTGCTACAGCCCGGATATTTTCCACCATTAAACGGACCTCCACACCACAAGCAACCAAAATGGTTATACGAAGACATGTCGAAGAATTAAACGGATAAGAGGATAAAGAATATAAGAATTAAATGAAGTAAGAGGATAAAGGAGAATATTTTTTTGAAATTTTTTATAAAGATAATAAAAATAAAAAATATTTTTGGTATTTTTTATATTTATAAAAGAAAAGGAAAGATAAAAATAAGAAGAAAAATATTTTTGGATTTTTTTATTTTTTATAAGAATGAAAATAAACTTTCCGAATAAAGGATCTTCAAGACTCGAACACAAATAATCTCGTAAAAATCGCTACACCTCTCCCTGGCAGCGGCGCCATTGTGATGTTGGTCGTTTTTCAACACGCATTTATCAAATAAACCCTCAGATATATAATATATATATTTATAAAATACATATACGTATACGCAAGCTAAGTATCATACAAATTATTCTTAGGAAAGAATAAAAAGTAATCAACACGGGTATCGTTTTCCTCGGCGAGAGGTGAATGGAAATCTACGTTCAAGTTGTAAATCGAGCTTGATTGTCATAAAAGTTTTTTTGGTTTTGGTTTTAAACTATTTTTAAACTAAAAATTAAACTAATATTAATTCTAAGATTTAAAACTACAAGGTTATACTAAAATTGATCTAAAAGATATAAATGACAAATATGCTTGCTAAGTGACGTGAAATGTTCCTTAAGTGCGGGCTTAGGTTTAACGAATTAAAATCCTTAGAAAACAAGTTTCAAGAAATTAAATAACAAGTAAAGTAAAATGATTTTTAAAATAAATGACAAGTATTTAAATTGCATTAAAAGTAAATGACGGTATGTAAATTGACTATTAATTTTTTGAACCTTTTTAAAACCGCACTTAAATTCTAAATCACTAATCACTTAGCAAACACAAGTTAAACTACTCACTACGCATCATGATCAAATAAGCAAAGCAAAACATTTTAAATTAAACTACACTATTTAATTGAAAAAAGGATAGAAAATAGGACCAAATTGAAGAGCCGCAAATAAACGATAACCATCCGATCTTACAAACTTAGTAAACAAATAAGTTTATCACTTTTAAGCTCTACTTCACTAATTAGCAAATAAATGTGTCAACTTTATCTACTAATTACTTTCATAAAAACTATAAAGATCAAAACTTTATCTATTTATCAACCTTATAAGACCCTTAAGCTCCGGCCTTAGATGTAGAAAGATGGAATAAGAAATAAGACATGAAAAGTTAGGACAAAATAAGCTAATAAGATGAAAAACCTTTTAAAAAAAAGCTATTTTGAAAACTAAATTTTGTAAAAATAAAACTAGATTAAATCTATATATAAAAAAACTACTTTTGAAATAAAAACTAGAATAAGCTAAAAAGCTATCAAGGCTTTTTCGAAGAAAGGATGAAGAATATAAGCTTATAAATAAGCCACTTCTCAAATAAGCTACAAGTACCCTTCGAAATAAGCCCTAGCTTAATAAGCTATAAGAAAAACTAGTAAAGTTTAGAACTTTATGACTAAATAAGCTAAATAATAAGCTCTCGAAGATAAAGGTGCTCAAGACTTAATGAATAAGTCGAGTAGGAGACTCATGACACCCTTTTTAGCATTCGAATCGAGCTTAATCAAACAATAAGCACTTTTGAAAAAGAAAAGAAAAGAAAAGAGATTAAAAGATGAAATAAGCAAAAGCTTATTTAGATCTATAAGCTTAGATTCAATCAAATAAGCTAAAAGCAACAAACTTTATGCTAGAAAATAAGCTAAAAAGACAAGATCTATTATTTTTAGATCTAATCCACCCGAAACTAAGGTGTTCAATCAAGTGAACTTGGATTGGGTATATTTAAAGATTTAGATCTAAGAAAAATATGTTAGAATTAAAAAAGCAACAAACTTTATGCTAGAAAATAAGCTTAAAAATATAAGATCTATTATATTTAGATCTAATCCACCCGAAACCAAGGTGTTCAATCAAGTGAACAAGAGACGGGTATATTTAAGGATTAGATCTAAAAACAATAAGCTAGAAAAATAAGCAATCGAAAATAAGCTAAAATAAGCTCACTCGAAAAGCTCTAAATCGAAAACAATATAAAATAAGCTAGTCTAAATAAGCTATGGAAGTAGCTTATTAGAATATAAGCTTAAGAGATGGGATCCAAAAATAAGCTATAAGCATGAGCTTATTTGGAAGTAAGCAAAAGAAGAGAAAGAATAGAAGAATAAGCATAAAGAGAAAATAAGCATTAAATAAAAACCAACCTTAAACATCTTCATTAATAAGCTCAAAATCTTAATTACAATAAGCCAAATAAGCTATAAAAGCTTTTACAATAAGCAAACTAATAAGCTAAAAGACATAAAAATAAGCTACACTACTCCTACACTATATTGAAAATAAACTAAATCTAACACTCTCAAAATGAGTTGTTGCGTGTGATTATATAGTCACCAAGTGGGAGGGGTATTTTCGTCCTTTCAGGCCATTCTAACGCGTTATAGCACAAAGATGGGGGGTATTTTCATCTTTTTGCGTGCCTAGGAAGTTTCATAGGAAGGTGCTAATGATTGCTTCATATTTACGCGTCTTTGACAGCTGCCATTTTGTCATTTTGTCCACGTGGCAGCCTGCGATTGGCTAGCCACCTTGTACACCTTGAACGTCGCACTGCCCTATGAACCTGAACCTCGTACTGAACCTTCTGAAACTGAACCTCGTACTGACCTGTCATCCTTGCAATTAATCATTAGATAGCCGTGTGTCACCCTGTGATTGGTGCCACGTGGATTGTCAACAGTCACGGCTTCGTAACCGGAGCCACCACCGGTCAACGGTGGTCAATGACGGTCAACCGTGGCAGTAAACGATGGTCAACGACGGCCAACGGTGGCGGTCAACGGTGGCGTGGTCAACGTTGGCGGACCACCGATCAACCACCGTCGGATTACCGGTCAACCACCGACGGACCACCCCAGTCAACCGGTGGGTCATGGTCGGGTCTGGATCGGGTCATAGGCTGGGTCTGGATCGGGTCATGGGCCGGGCCTGGATCGGGTCGGGTCCGGGTCTAGATCGGGTCGGCCACGTGGCACCACCTGAGATATACCTCAGGTTTGTAACTCATGGGGCTCGAGCTCAAGACCTTAAGGTCTAGAGCAAGGTGTGTTACTAGCTGTGCTGGGCATACCTTTAAGTATTATATGCAAAATGTTTTATATAACCCCCTTTTGGCCCAGGTCAGAATATTTAATAAAGAAAGGTTCAAAATGGCAAAAAATGTTCAAAATAAAAAAGTTCAAGATAGAAAGGCCGGTACCGTTGGACTCGTAATTTTGTGCTCTTTCCAATGGTGTGATCGAGGAATATTAACGACTTCGTTTGAACCTCGATAAACCTAAAAACGTCGTCGAAAGTCACCCGAAAATTACCTTTTTTGCTTTGTTTTCAATCTTTTGTACCTGTAAGACATAAAAACACAATACAAAACATATTTATCCATATTTTAGTGTTTTAGTCCGTTTATTAGCATTTTCCGGGGTACAAATGATGTGTGTTTTAGCGCACATTAGATGTACTGTTATATTGGTGGTAGTTGATAGACTCATCAAGTATGGGCATTTTATTCCTCTGTCACACCCATTCACAGCTCTATAGGTAGCTCAAGTGTTTTTGGATCAGGTCTGCAGGTTACATGGAGTGCCAGAATCTATTATGTCAGATATGGACAAGGTGTTTCTACGTACCTTTTGGAAAGAGCTGTTCAAACTCTTGCATGTCAAATTGTTACTTTCAACCTCCTATCACCCACAAACAGATGGACAGATTGAGGTATTAAATAGGTGTTTGGAATGGTATCTCAGGTGCATGACAAGAGAGCATCCTAAAGAATGGTTTACGTGGGTACCATTAGCTAAATGTTGGTATAATTCTAACTACCATTCAGCTATTGATACTACTCATTCTGAAGCCTTGTATGGTCAGTCTCCACCAGTCCATGTTCCTTATATTGGGGGCTTAAGTAAGGTGGATGTTGTTGATAGATCCCTTATTGCTAGAGAACAAGCTATTGAAGTTATGAGATTTCATCTGTTTAGAGCTCAGAACAGAATGAAACAACAAGCAGATAAAAACAGGATTGAGAGGGAGTTTGAAGTGGGGAATTGGGTGTTACTAAAATTGCAACCCTATTGGCAAGTGTCTATCAGACAGGGTAAGCAGAACAAGTTTTCACCAAAGTACTTTGGACCTTTTAAGGTGGTGGCTAAGATAGGGACAGTTGCCTACAAGCTTAAGCTGCCAGCTGGATCTCAGATACATGATGTCTTTCATGTGTCTCAACTAAAGAAAGTTCATGGAAACCATCAAGAGCAAATTCCAACTGTGCTACCTCAGGTCAACAATGAAGGATTGATGGAAGTGACACCTCTTAAGATTTTAGAGAGGAAGATTGTTAAGAAGAATAATGTTGTGGCTGTGTATGGCTTGATACAGTAGAGTAATGGTACAGTACATGATGCAACATGGGAGTTGTTGGCAGACATTTACAAGAAGTTTCCACTCTTTGATTCTTGAGGACAATAATCGTTCAAGAAGGGTGGATTGTTATGAGCTAAATTAAGGCATGTGAGGAGCACGTGTGAGATTTATCTCTCATGTGAGGTGCACATGACTATCTCCTCATCTTAGCTCATAACCATTTTTCCCGCCATAAATTCCTTTTAAATAGTCGTTTCTCACTTCATTTACCACTTGTCCAAAAATGTGTTATGTAATTCATCCTGTAACAAACTTGTATCCGTTTGTAACAAACTTTTCACCATTGATAATGCATTGAGACTTACGAATATCTGTTTTTTATTTTCTTGAGGATCCAAGCTCATTGTAATCCATTAACGATCTTTAGTGATCCTAGTGGTGTGTATCACACCCCTTGAATTTAACTGATTCCAACCAACTTTATGTACAACCAGTTAATGCACGACTGAACATAAACAATAAGTACAAAATAATAACCAAGTTTGATAAATGGTCCGTAATGTCACTCTAATATAAAAATTACATAAAAATGGAACAGTTTTAACACTTTGATAGTTTTTATTGTTGATATAAAGGTTGAGGTATCAAATTAAAGCAGATCTCAAACTTGGTTACTAATTGATGATTTTCATCCAACAAATAAACGCAACAACTTTGAGGTCAACATTCATAAAAAAAGGTATGACAAGCTCAAACCACACATGCAAGTACGCGATAACCTTGGGTCAGTATAGTGTAAATGTTTTGTGAGATAGGTTTTCTATTCACATCAAGATATGAATCCAAAGTGAAAGTCGCCTTGTCAAAGCCAAAAAGTTATGACAAAAAGGACTCGATCTTGAGGTTTTCAATGTTGTTTTTGTTTTTGCAAAATCGAGATAGTAAAATCGAATCATGATTCTAATATACTATTATAATGTCATTTTCTTAATGGTCTTTATAATATTATATAAACTTACAAATTATTATATATCATAAATACAAAATTATATTAATTTTTAATAGAAATTTTGTCATAAATTATGATTATAAAAAGTTTAAGAAGATTAACATTTTGTTCTTAAACTTTTATAAAACATTAGACGAGTACTCATGCATATAACAAGATTTAATTGCGTCAAACAATTATAATTGCAATATTTTGGTTACCCATTTCATCAAGAATAAACTAACACAGTAATAAAAAAAGTTCTAATATGATGTCATATATAATAAAGTTTGTCGATAAATGTTTAGAAAATATTAATGTTAGGAGAAAGTAAAAAAAATATATATCCTCTTTTTTTTATTTGTATAGAAACTCATTCAAAAATGCTGTCAGAGTTGTCACCCATCTTTTTGATTATTTTTAGGGTAAAGTCCATAAATAGGCCATGTACTTACACAAATTTCCACATATAGGTAACGAACTTTGAAAAATACCATTGTCACCCATGAAATCGGCTATGACTTGTCGAAATAGGTAATATCACCGGTTCTCTGCCACATCAGCATAAAGGGCCCACTTTTTTATATACTCTTTTTTTTGTTTGACCAAAAACATAAACTCACAACCCAAGTTATAATGAGTATATTTTCCTCCCTTTCTAAACCTAAACCCTAAATCAAAACATAATCAAAACATAATCCCCAAATCAAAATGAGTACTTCCTCTTCATCGAATACAATCCGTCGTCGTGTGAACAACCAATTGTGCACATGTAAGCTATTTATTAGGGTTTTGACATCATAGACACTAGATAACCCATCAAGACGATTCCTTATTTATCCAAATCGAAATGTAAGTTATGATTCCTTGTTGGTTTTAATTATTTGAAGTGGTCACATTTTTATTTTTATTTGTTTTGATTTTTGCAAATCAGAGGGCTGGTGTGAGGCATTGTCAAACATGAGATTGGTTTAATCCTGAAATTGATCATGATTGTTATCATTATCAGTTGTTCAACATGTATAACTTGCTCAATCCACATTAAAGACATCAACATTAAGCAAAGATGCTACGTGAAGAAAGGATTCAAGACTTAACCCAACAAAATGATCAAGTTGTTACCCGTTTGACTTTTTACAAGTCAACTTGTTTCATCCTAGCTTTGTTACTACTCATTATAATTCTTAAAAGTTAACTAGTATGTTGTTGTTGTATCCTTTTATGAATGTAACGAAATGTCTGTTTTGAATATGAAATTTTTGGTTGAATGAAATGAAATGTCTTTTTTGACTTAACCCATATCAGTGGCATATTAAACAAGTAAAGACAATGACATAGTAGACTAATAAACAAGTTAACAAACTAAATTCAATTTGCATAAATCAAGGCATGTGGGGGATAAACCCCTTGAGTTTGGTACCATTACAGACATTGTTCACTACAACCAAAAAAAGACAAGTTTTTTCACATGCTTTGTTCTTTGATAATGCAAATTTAAAACAAGTTACAAGGCTAATTCAAAGAGAGCTTTATCTGGGGTTGACCCTTCCCCATTTGGTCCAAACCTAGATTTCTTCATTTTTTGGTTAAAGATCCTCTCTGATCTTCCCTTGTTCTTGTGATAGATTCTTAATGGAAGTTGTTCAGTAGCAGCTGCAGCTTTCCTTTTGGATCCTTTCTTTGTGACTTTTGGTTCAGTTGTAGGTTTTGCACTGGGTTTTGCAACTGCCTTCCTTTTGTCTGCACTAGATGCAACTGTCTGCTCTTTCTTTGCAATACCAACTCCATTAGACTTGTAGTTGTCTTCAGCTTTAAAATCACCAAGTCTGAACCCCATTTCACCCCTATCATTCATGTTTGCTACAACTGATTCTTAGGTCTGCACATTTTCATTAACTTTAGAAACAATTCTGTTGAATGGTTCTTGATTATTTGATTCTTCCTCTGTCCACTTGGAAGGGTGGAAGTAGTCATGCCTCCTATCCCATTCTTCTTGCTCTCTATGCTATCTTAGTCTTTCTTCATCCTCCCTTGCATAACTTGCGTGTTCTTCAAAACTCAGCCTCAAAGCTTCTTCATCATACACCTCTCGTTGTGCTTTATGCTCAGCTTCTCGTTTTTCTTCTTCTTGAAACAGTAGCTCTTCCATATACTCACGATCCACCTGCTTTAAAATCTCATCTTCTTGCATAGCCTGAAACAAAATAAGTACAAGCTTATGTTTTGACATTTTGAAATAGTACAATTACAACCATCCAATCCAATCACCTTTCTTCAACCCGCTAGCCAACCATCCCTAACACCTTTGAAACACACTTAAGTCCTCTTAAATTATGTGTTACCATATGAGGTCTCTTCTTCATCTAGTCTACATGTGGACCCAGGATTTGAATCAAGAATAGCCTGTCTATACTCCCACAACCTCACATAATGTTCTTTCAACACACCTTCAAAATAAAATAATGCCCTCTATTTAGCTCTCTTGCATTGGCCAATGCTGACATTAATAAGTTATTTTTCCCTAATTTTTGATTTCATCTTTAAATAAAGAAGGAAAGGGTCTGCAATAATCTGTTTGGCATAGTGGTGTGCTATCCATTTGCATGTCACTAAAGAACCTAGATTGTAATTCCTACTGCATTTATGTTTAGGTTTCAAAGATTTTATTTGGAAGGAATTCTCACTTGACATCCAAGAAGCATACAATCTAAATCCACAAACAGGTTTACCTCTGTGAGATGCAACCCTAGATTTGGTCCACTTGGGTGACACAGAACAACCCTCACCAGACTTACCAGTGGTCTGTGGAGAGTTGGTAGTGGTCTGTGGAGACTTAGTATTTGCCTGTGGAGACTTACTTGTACCTTCACCATTCTTTGCCTTGCTCCTAGTTAGAACACAGTTACCCTTAACAACTGATTTCCTTTTAACCCTTTTTGTGTACCATCCTTAGGTTCTATATTATCAGATTCAGTATAAAATAACTATTTTTGAGCCTTTCTTTTCTTAGTATTATAACTAACACATCTACCTGTTTGCACATCCCTACTACAGAAGACTAAAAGTTTCCTTCAATCATTTCTCATATACCACAATTGATAACCATTGGCTACCCCATAATTGGCTAAACAAAGTTTAAGTTGTTCAAGATGTTCAAACCTCATTCCTAGTACAGGTTTCATTTTCTTCCAATCCTTTGTGGGATCATATCTTAAATAAGTCATTCCCTACTTAACATTAAACTCAGGATCTATACTTTTTGTGTCTTCTACAACTCTTTCAACATTTTCATTCACAAGTTCATCTATGAAACCTCTAAAGTGACCATTATTAGAGCACAACTTATTCAAAAAATGGTCATTGGTAGTCAAAGTCTTAATAACTACATTATCATTTGATTCTGTATGAAAATCCACAAAACCTAACTCTTCATCATCACTAGAATATGCATCACTAGACTCATTACCCTCATCATGAACCATGGTTTCTGATTGGTCTCTTATATCTAAAACATCATAACCATTATGCTCTACATACAAATCAATAGCCCATTTATTTTGATAACCAAGATTTACAAAAATCATCAACATCATAATCATTTTTAAGTGCTGTAACACCTAATCTTAATGGAGTGCCTACTTTGCAATAATATAAACTAGCAACAAGGGCATGAACTAAGTAAAAAACTATGTCACGCAAAGCATAATGACATACCTTCGAAACTTATATTTGCTATTTTATTTGCTTTTCATCTCCTTTCAAATATTGAAAAGGATCGAGTGTAAAAACACCATCGTGTTTTAGATTTACAGTTAAAACTTGATTCTTATTAGGTTTACCTTTAACCATCGTGATTATAAAAGGAATTGCATTCAATTGAAGTTTAGGTTAACTAATTGAGGTTGATGAGAAATTAGGGTTCATAGGATTTATTTGGGGGAAAGAGAGAGTGAGAAAATGATAGTGAAAATGTGAGTCACATATATGTATTGACCCGTATGTTTAATAAAAAAAATAAAAAAATAAAGTAATAGGTGACGTGTACAGCTTACCCGGTTATAGCCGGTAACCCATCACAAATTGTGACGATATTGGTGGTAATGGAACATAAATACTGGATACATGGTTGACAATGGTATTTTTCAAAGTTCGTTACTTATATGTGAAAATTTGTGTAAATACAGGCGTATTTATGAACTTAACCCTTATTTTTATGAGAGCATAGTTAAGAAAATTAGAGTTAATTACATGGTTCGTCCCTGTGGTTTAGGCCAAATCCCTAATTGAGTCCCTATCTTTTTTTTTCTTGCTTCGTTGATCCCTATCTCCAAACTATTGCACACCATCCATCCCTATAACCCAATTCAGTTAAGTCCGCCCGTTATCTCACATATCCTCAAAGGTATTTTTGTCTTTCTATGTTTTATAGGGACTGACCATGTAATTTTATAACTAGAATACTTTTTTAACTAGAATACTTTTTAACCATAATATTTTTTACACAATTTTTTTTAAAAAAAAATTTGTACTTTGTAAAATCTTAAATCTTTTAAAAATATTTAAATCTTCTTTCGTTAATTTTTATATTTAAAAAAATATTTTTTTACGCTATTTTTCGTAAAAAATTAAAAAAAAAATTTGTACTTTGTAAAATCTTAAATCTTTTAAAAATATTTAAATCTTCTTTCGTTAATTTTTATGTTTAAAAAACATTTTTTACGCTATTTTTCGTAAAAAATTAAAAAAAAATTTACAAAATATTTAAAAAAAGTTTTGTACTTTTAAAATCTTAATTTTTTTCGTACTTTATAAAATTTTAATTTTTTTTTCTAAGAAAATAAATAATTTTTTTTAAAAGTTAAGAAAAAATATACAAAAGTAAAAAAATTGAAGTAAAAAGTAAAGAAGTTTTAACTCTTTTATTTTTTCTTAACTTAAAGAAAAATTGTTAAATTTAAAAAGTACGAAAAATATAAATTTTTCAAAAAAAGTTAAGACTTTAAAAAAGCACGAAATTTCTTTTTAAAATTTTTGTAAAAAAAAATTAAATTTTTTACGAAAAATAATGTAAAAACATATTTTTTTTAATATAAAAAGTACAAAATTTTTTTTTAATTTATTTTAAAAAATTAAGATTTTATAAAGTACGCAATTTTTTTATTTTTTTTAACGAATAACAATGTAAATTTTATCTTTTTTAAAATTTAAAAAGTACGAAAAAATTATTTT
>BQNB010005770.1:2020-100565 GCA_026074375.1 Tanacetum coccineum | reverse complement strand
GTTTTTTGTGCATCAAAAATTCGTTTTTGTACCCAACTTCTTTTGACTCTTTGCATCAAAATTTTATTGCGCATCAAACTATAATAAGTTGAAAATTTTGTGCATCAAATTTTCTTTTTTTGTGCATTAAAAAAACGTATAAAAACTCAAAATGTAACACCCCATTTTGATAATATAGCAGCAGAAGCTAATCTGGGGTATTACATCATAAATAACAGACACAATCATAGAAAACGACTCAAAAGAGACGTTTTTAAAAGATACGTTATCATTCATTTAAAATCAGAGTTTTACAAAGGCAGGTCCCAAAATCTAGTTACATACAATGTGAATGATAACAAGTTTTAGCCATCTTCATGTCCATGCCACTCCGTGCCATAAGTTGCTCAATTACCTGAGATAAACATGCTAAAAAGTCAACACAATGGTTGAGTGAAATTCATAGGTTTGAAATGTAATAGTTGAATACAAGTTATCATAATGGAAATATTGGTATTGCAGGGATAATTATCATGGAGAACATTATTATCATGGAGAACAGTATTATCATGGAGAACAGTATTATCATGGAGAACAGTATTATTACCCTAAACTCATGAATCACATAAGAGATATTAAAGAGATATTGGGAGATATTACCCAAAGAGATATTGGGAGATACTACCCAAAGAGATATTAAAGAGATATTGGGAGATACTACCCAAATAGATATTAAAGAGATATTGGGAGATACTACCCAAATAGATATTGAAGAGATATTAGGAGATACTACCCAAATAGATATTGAAGAGATATTGGGAGATACTACCCAAAGAGATATTTTCATGTACTTAGGCAATAATATATCAGGATAGCATATAGTTTAGAAAACACTTGCATTCATGGTTTATAGTAGGTATCACAGGTTCTATAATATATTAGTTTAGAACTCATTAAGTCATTATTTGAAAAGTAATCACATTGTTATAAGATAAAGAGTTTGTAAACAAGCATGTATCCCCCTCGCGGGTTTATAAAACATGTAAATAAGTAAAGGCGAGGTTATGAACTTCACCTGATAGGTAGTTGTAATAAATATTCCAAAATGAAAGCTGACGACCTTATCACAATCTTAACAGGGAAGGTTGATATAGCAAAATGATAGTAAACAGCCACGTCACGCAACCTGAGTAAATATGTCAAGTCTTAGGAAGATTGTACTCTAGAACTTTGGTTCAGAGAGTCTAATATTGTTATGAGTTTGATTGGAAAGTTTGGAATTATTGTATCACCGTTCGGGCCATCATAATTCAGAAGTCATTCAGTAAACGTTTGAGGAGCTAGGGCACTTTAAATCGTAAACCCAACAACTCAGTCAGAACGTAATACCAAGATGAAACCCCTTAATATGAAGCTCCCTAGTATTGTGATACGATATAATCGGTTTTAAGCGTTTTGATCAATATCTGGAAATGATAAGCACGACAAGCGTTAATTAAAGTTATGTCTTGTAAGGTTTTAAACACATTTTTATACTTTTTCAAAATGTTACATTTTAGACCCTTAAGAATGAAAAATGGCAAAATATACCCTTGGAGTTTGCACTTTTACAAGTTTGGTCCTTCTAGTTTAAAAGATGTACAAAGTAAACCTTGTACTTTGGAAAGTGACATAATAGACCCTTATAGTTATAACTTTGATAAAATGACATTTTCAGTCCTTTTAGTTATAAGTTTCAGAAAGTTACGATATATACCCCTTGCATGGAATACTTTTGCAAAACAAGTCCAAAATGCCATGCAAGCTTATTTTAAGTTTCTAAATGATATTTGCAGGTTATAGCTTATTAATATAAGCTAAAATATGAAGATTTAACGTAACAAAAGTTTAAAATAACGATTCGTTAAGCTAGAAATCAAAACGGGTCGAATTAGGGTTTTATAATGAAAACGCGTAGGTTTTTAATTCAAATTCCTTCAAGACTTGATAAAGTGGTTATAATAACATTATTTAAGCATGTTAGGATAGATTATAACAACATTTTATCATATTAGCTCATAGATTCAAGAAAAACATGAAATTAGGGTTTCGGGTGTACGGTTTTGGATCAAAATGGAAAATGAGCATGAATTGAGTTATAAAACTTTAACAAGAGTATATTTAGGATCATATGAACATTATAAGAGTGTAGGAGCAGGTATGAAGATCACAGAACCTGGGTTTGAGCTTATAGCTTAGAAATGGGTCGAAATCAGGACTTTTAGCTTTGTACGCCTAGAATAACGACTCTGGGGCTTCTTTTCTTGATTTCTTTTGCTTCACTTCTGATCTTGAGACTTCTTAGGATCTTCTTAAGCAAAGAGTTGCTGCTAGTATGGGTTATAGAAAGAAGAAGTGGGGGATGAGTTGATATGAAGGGTATATGCACCTATTTATAGTGCTAAACCCCCTTGGTGCCCAAGAAACTTAGTGCCCAAGCTTAGGACAGGTTGGGGGTGATGTGGAGATGCTAGGGGCTGAGTTGGAAGAGATATGGGTGAGTCATGTATGCTAGAAACTTATCATGAAGGTGTTTGTGGTTGTTTTGAGGTCACGGCTGCCATGGTTCAAAAAGGGGAGATGTGGAGCTTTTTAAAGCCAAGAAATGGGTTAAGTAGGTGGGTAAGCTGCTTAGGGAGGTGCATCATCAAGGTGCTTGGATGCAATATGAACTCTTGAAATGGGTTAAAATGAAAGAAAAGTGTACGCGGGTATCCTAGGGCACGAATTAGGTTTTCTTGTTTATAATTCGAGTACACTTGATTAGAAATGATAGATTAATGATCATAAGACTTGTATTAAGGATTATTAACAAGAATTGATAGGTGGTTCGGGTTTAAAATGGGCGAAAATGAGTAAAATATGTCACGGGTTTATATGGTACGGGTTTAGGGCTTTCTTGGTTCTTTTTCGTATACATTGGAGAGATAAGGGTGGATTAATGATCTTAAGGATTGTATTAAGAGCTTAGATCACAATTTGGTTTATGGTTCGTGGTCAAAATGGGTGAAAATGAGTAAACGGGTC
Organism: Tanacetum coccineum; assembly: GCA_026074375.1. NCBI lineage: Eukaryota > Viridiplantae > Streptophyta > Magnoliopsida > Asterales > Asteraceae > Tanacetum > Tanacetum coccineum. The sequence goes on along the minus strand of BQNB010005770.1, from coordinate 97,520 downwards.
GTGTTTTGCAATTAGGGTTCAATTAGGGTTCAATTAGGGTTTTCTCGATCTAATTCTTGTACATTGTTGTTATAATGATGAAATTATGAAGTAATGAGATTTTTAATATTGTAATTTATGTAATTACAACTTATTTGAGTAGTGGTTGAGGTTTAAGACGGATAAAAACCAAGAAACGGGTCATGGTTTAGTATTTTGCTCGGGTTAGGGTTTCTGGGTTTTGAATTAGGGTTTTGAGTGTAAAAATATGTGTGAGAGATTATGAGTAGAATAGTTAGGGTTTATACATTGTATATTGAGTTTAGTAACTTGTATAAAAGTGGTGGTGAAGAAATTAGAATGAAAACGGAGGTAAAACGGCTATTTTGGATGTCATGCTTAATGACTTGTACATTTTGCTTTTAAAGACTTGTACCTTGACTTGGAGGGAGTTTATATTTCAAATGAGATGTTATATTACTTGTACATATGCTTTAATAGTTTATACATTCACTTTAGATATTATTCCTTCATGGAATTAGAGTTTAGAGGTATACGATAACGGTTTAGAGCCCGTTTATATATAACGTTATGAATAGTACATTATAGGAATAATGTACCTTGTAAAAAGAATATGATGATATTGACTTGACATGTTATGATGTTTGATTGACATATATGAAGATAGGATTGTCATAGATAGGTTGCGTGAGCTCGTCTACTTTAGTTACGACATACTGAGATATATAGGTAATGTAATAAAGCGAAAAATTTCCCCGTACAATTGTGATAATAGTAAAATAGGTTTTGCATTTCATGAAAGTTCTTGGGTTGTTATAGTCTCCACCCCTTATAGAAATCTCGTCCCGAGATTTGATTGAAAGTTGTAGTGGTATTGTTTAGAGATAGGTACTGGGTATGAATTTAGGTTAATCAAGGTCACAAGTCCACGTGTGTAATGCATTTATAATTATGTTGTACACCATAATTATAATTACCTCCTTTCACACATCTACTTATTTTCAAGACCACACCTTTTGATGATAGCAAATAGAATTTCTCCAGATTAGAATCTGGGTGATGAAATACTTCGATTTACGGAACCTGTGGGTTATGAGTCTACCACGCTTCTGCTGCGCTACTCTGATCATAAAGAATCGTTATTCATCAACCTTTAAAAGTCAACATCAAATAAGAATGCTATCACAAGTCTTTGTCAAAATTTTTATACCTAGTGGTATTAAAATCATTTGACATTGTATAGATTCTTGTGTGTTTCCTTGTTATTAGGTTGCAGAATATAACATAGAATTTTTAGATTACGGAGATCAAAGAATAATTATGAATTTGTAAGAGAGTTACTAATCACGTGAGATACAGATTTTTAAATGAACAGATGATGAAAGTAATAAGGATAATGAAGGTAATAATGATAATGATTAAAGAATTGTTTGTACAAATGGATTGAAAGAATCTTGTTTGTACATATGTTATATACTTAAGCCTATTTATTTATAATTAGTCACTTACAAAAAGAAGCGTTCAACTCCTTGTAACTGAGAATTTATAAATTCATAGTTCAGAGATTTATAATTTCCTTATTCAAATGAAGAAGCATTCTAATTCATTTCAATAAGATGATCATAAATCGTCTTACCTAAGCATAAAAACATGATATGGTAATGTGTAGAAAATGATATGATCATGAATGGTTAGATAATATTGAGATGTTGATTGTACTGACGCCCATATAATCGAGGATGAAAATTTATGTTGCAAAGGTATGAGGAGAGTATTCAGAGTTTGAACATGATAGAATTGACAAACAATGTCGAGTTTTGATACCACCAGATAACAAGATGTAACGGAATTATCACTTTATTATTTCATGGATAACTTTACATACGAACTTTACATATGAAAAAGAGTTGATACTTATGCTACACCGAAACTCTAAGAGTGTTGATACTTATGCTACGTGTCTTGGGGTAGGATTCTAGATAAAATAATGAATGACAAGGATTGTAGCTTGGTGTTTGGGGTTTATGAAGTGGGTTTCAGAAGATCCTTCTATGTACAAATGGTTGGCGAACCTTGAGTATCCTCAAGAGGTTGTTTTCAGCTGTTGATCTGTTGTCTCTTCAGTTATGGTCAGTTACGAGACCTACTTCGTTGCAAGTACAGAACTTCGACGTTGCAAACTACTGTGGATGCGGGTGCTTCTTGTACCAAAGGAAGGTTATACATGTTATATTTTGCAGGATTAAGTCCTAACAGTTTCTTGTCTTCTATTCTGCTGGTGGTGGTAATCATTGTTACGGTTGTGATTGTTGTGGTTATTTTGATAGTTGTCGTTGTTGCGATTGTTAGAGTGGTTATTGTTGTTGCGATATTTGGGGTAGTTGTTGTTGTCGATGGTATTTCTTCTGTCTTCAAACTTTCGTTTATGATCATTGGTTTCTTACACAAAAGCATGCTTTATTATTTGATCCATTAGTCTGTGAGCTATGTTGGTGGCTTTCTCCAGAGTTTGAGGTTTTGAAGCAGTAACGTTTCCTTCAATGCTTTGGGGAAATCCTCCGATGAAAGCTTCCATAAGTTTCTCAGAATTTGGCACCATGTTTGAACATAAGACTGCTAATTCCTGGAATTTCCTAATGTAAGTCTTAAGATCATTTCCTTTCACAACCAAGTTGTAAAATTCGTCTTCCATTTTCTTGACTTCAGTTCGAGGGCAATACTTATTGGTTAAGAGTCTTTTCAATTCGGTCCAGGTGATCCTATTGGCTTGTTCTATTCCGATAGGTTGGGCGTATGCATTCCACCAAGACAAGGCATCATTAGTTAGAGTACCAGTAGCAAATGTCACTCTGTCTTCCTCGGCACACTTGCTACGAGAAAACACTGATTCAGTACGTTCAAACCAGCGGATGAGGTCAACAGCTCCTTCCGTACAATTGAAGTAGAAAGGTTGACAGTTTATGAATTCTTTCTAGTTTCCTCTTTTTGCTACATGAATTTCTCTGGGTCCAGTGTTTCTATTGGGATTGTCGGAATTTACCATGGCGACAGTTTGTGCTTCCAGGGGCTGACTTGCAAGCAATCACCAGAAATCTAATTGCCGGATAGCATCCTGAGTAATGGCTGGTGTTGCAGATGTTAATGACCTTTTGGGAGGCATTCTGTCAACATAATACAACACAGAATGAGAATCCATAAAATGATATAGTTATATCACAAGTTAAGGTATGAAAATAAAGGGACTTGTGATCATTCTTTGATATTGAAGAAAAATTTTGAATTTAAGACTTCGGGGGATAGATATGGAAATAATGGAATAATTGTTTCAATAGGAATCGTAGTGTTTCTAGATACAAAGGTTTTGGATGGTAAGAGAATTATTGTAATCTTGGAAGAGAGTTCATAATAAAATATATAGAATAGACAACGAGCATTTAAAGGCAATTACTACTTGTATAAATAACTTGTCTATATAATTTACATAGTAAAATTTGACAAGTGTCTTTATTCATACATCTAGTGGAAAGCTGAAGAGAAAATACCGATTTAGTACGTTCTAACCAGCGGATGAGGTCAACAGCTCCTTCCGTGCCATTGAAGTAGAAAGGTTGACAGTTTATGAATTCTTTGTAGTTTCCTCTTTTTGCTACATGAATTTCTCTAGGTCTAGTGTTCCTATTGGGATTGTCGGCATTTGTCATGGCAGCAGCTTATGCTTCTAAGGCTGTAGAAACATTAGAAATCAGTTGCCGGATAGCATCCTGATTCATAGCCGGTGTTGCAGATGTTGATGATCTTTTGGGAGGCATTCTGGCAACAACACAGAATGAGAATCCATAAAATGATATAGTTATATCACAAGTTAAGGTATGAAAATAAAAAGACTTGTGATTATTCTTTGATATTAAGGAATATAGCAGAAAATTTTAGAATTTAAGACTTCGAGAGACAGATACGGAAATAATGGAATGTGTGATCCAACAAAAGGCTTAGTGTTTTCAAGTGATGAAATCTTCTTGAGAGAATTAGGAAAGATGCATCCCGATGAGGCTGGGAAATAGTTTAGAATGTTCGTGGAGGAAAAAGCGTCCCTAATATTGGAAGTAGAGTGGTTGGGAGAAGACATCGTTCTGTTAACAACCCAGTTGTGAATAACATAAGTTATTTATGGTATAATATAGTATAATAGTTATGTATCTTTACATATTGTTCTGGGAATGCAGTGGCACAGAGGACTTTAATGGCTAGAAAAGAAAAGTAATGTGGTTATAGTTAAGGTTTTTAACCTTGTTCTCTATAACCATGGCTCTGATACCAATCTGTAACACCCCCATTTTTACATATAGCAGTGGAAGCTAATCTGGGGTATTACTTCATGGATACAACAATCATAATCATAGAAAACGACTCAAAAGAGACGTTGTTCAAAAGATACATTATCATTCATTTAAAATCAGAGTTTATAAAGGCAGGTCCCAAAATCTAGATATATACAATGTAAATGATAACAATTTTTAGCCATCTTCAAGTCCATGCCACTCTGTGTCATAAGTTGCTCAATTACCTAGGATAAACATGCATAAAAAGAAGGGTCAACACAAAGATTGAGTGAAATGCATAAGTTTGATATGTAATAGTTGAATACAAGTTATCATAATAGAAATATTGGTATTGCAAGGATAATTATCATGGAGAACATTATTATCATGGAGAACAGTATTCTCATAGAGAACAGTATTATCACCCTAAACTCATGAATCACATAAAGAGATATTAAAGAAATATTGGGAGATACTACCCAAAGAGGTATTTGAAGAGATATTGGGAGATACTACCAAAAGAGACATTAAAGAGATATTGAGAGATACTACATAAATAGATATTCAAGAGATATTGGAAGATACTACCCAAATAGATATTGAAGAGGTATTGGTAGATACTACCCAAAGAGATATTTCCATGTATTTAGGCAATAATATATCAGGATAGCATATAGTTTAGAAAAACACTTGTATTCATAGTTTATAGCAGGTATCACGGGTTTATAAAGCATTCAAAAGATTGAAATGTGAGGTTATGAACTCACTAAGTCTTTAAATAGTAATCACATTGTTATAAGATAGACGAGAATGTAAAAGAGTTTGTAAACAAGCATGTATCCCCCTCGCGGGTTTATAAAACATGTAAATGTGTAAAGGCGAGGTTATGAACTTTACCTTAACAGTCGAGTGATAGCAAAGGTATATGAAATGAAATGCGTCGGTATGGTAGTACGATGTTATCTACTCGAGCGGAAAGTATATCAACTTGAAAAGTAAACGGCTTCAACATGTAACACACAACCTGAGGTAATATGTCAAGTCTTAGTTTGAATATGTTATTATAATGAATATCATCTTTGATTGAATTATTACGGAGTATTGTATCACTATTTGGGCCATCATAATTCAGAGGTCATTCAGTAAACATTTGAGGAGCTAGGGCACTTTAAATCGTAAACCCAACAACTCAGTCAGAATGTAATACAAAGATGAAACCCCTTAATATAAAGCTCCCTAGTATTGTGATACGATATAATCGGTTTTAAGCGTTTTGATCAATATCTGGAAATGTTAAGCACGTCAAGCGTTAATTAAAGTTATGTTTTGTAAGGTTTTGAATACATTTTTATACTTTTTCAAAATGTTACATTCTAGAACCTTAAGAATGTAAAATGGCAAAATATACCCTTGGAGTTTGCACTTTTACGAGTTTGGTCCTTCAAGTTTAAATGATATACAAAGTAAACCTTATACTTTGGAAAGTGACATAATAGACCCCTATAGTTATAACTTTGATAAAATGACATTTTCAGTCCTTTTAATTATTAATTTCAAAAAGTTACGATATATACCCTTGCATGGAATACGTTTGCAAAACAAGTCCAAAATGCCATGCAAGCTTATTTTAAGTTTCTAAATGATATTAGCAGGTTATAGCTTATTAATATAAGTTTAAATATGAAGGTTTAACATAACGAAAGTTTAAAATAACGATTTGTTAAGCTAGGAAGCAAAACGGGTTAAATTAGGGTTTCAAAACGTAAACGCGTAGTTTTTAAGATCAAATTCCTTCAATAATCAATAAAGTTGTTATATTAACATTAGTTAAGCATGTTAGGATGGATTATAACAACATTTAACCATTATAAAATTTAGTTTTAAGAAAAAAAATAAAATTAGGGTTTTGGGTGTACGGTTTTGGATCAAAATGGAAAATAAGCATGAATTGAGTTATGAAACTTTAACAAGAGTTTATTTATGATCATATGAACATTATAAGAGTGTAGCAGCAGGTATGAAGATCATATAATCTGGGTTTGAGTTTATAGCTTAGAAATGGGTTGAAATCGGGACTTTTAGCTTCGTACGCCTAGAATAACGACTCTCGGGCTTCTTTTCTTGGTTTCTTTTGCTTCACTTCTGTTCTTGAGACTTCTTATTACCTCTTAGGATCTTCTTAAAGAAAAGTATTGCTTCTATGGTGGGTTATAGAGGAGGAAGTGGGGGATGATTTAAAATGGAGGGTGTTATGCCCTTTTTATAGGCGAATTCAACCTTAGGGGCCAAGGAAGTTTGATAACCAGGTTAGGACACTAGGGGTTGATGTGGAGAAGCTATAGTGTGATTAGGATGAGCTAGAACTAGCTAGAAGTGGTGGACGGCCTCTCTTGGTGCTGCGGATGATATAGGGTAAAAGGGAAGCATGTGGTTTGATTTCTAGCCATGGAAGTAAATCTAGATTCTTGTAAGATACTATGGAACATGTGGGTGAGTCACCATGGTGCTTAGTTGCAAAGATAAGCTTCAAAAATGGGTCAAAATGCAAAGAATAAGGTCGCGGGTCAAATAGGGCTCGAATTGAGTTTTTGAGCTTGTATTTCGTGTACATTTGATTAGTAATGATAGATATATGTTCATAAGACTTGTAAGAAGGATTAATAATAAGAATTGATAGGTGGTTCGGGTTAAAATGGGTGAAAACGAGTAAACAGGTCAAAAGTTCCAATTTAGGTTTAATTAGGGTTTCTTGGATTTAATTCTTATACATTTGAAGTAAAATGATGAAATGATGATGGAATGTTATTGATAATGTTTTAAATTAAGTTATTACAACTTATTTGAGTTTTAATGTTAAAACTGTAAACCGGTCCGAAATTCCATTTTGGTAGGTTTAGGGTTTCTCGTTATTCATTTGTCTTATAATTAGATAATAATAAATTATAGATTAGTAATTTTAAATTAATTAATACAACTTATTTGAGGGTTGTTGAGATTTTATATGATAAAAATCAATAAACGGTCATGGTTGAAAACTGGCCTCAGTTTTTAGGTTTATTAGGTTTTTGAATTAGGGTTATGAGTGTAAAAATATTATGAATAAATAATTAGGTTTAAAAATTGTACATTGATTAGACTTGTACGAAAGTGGGGGTATAGAAATAAGAATGAAAACAAGGTAAATGGCTATTTTTGGAGAATCATAGCTTTAATGCTAGTACATTAACTTTAAAACTTTAATTTGTCTTGGAAGATTTTAAATTTTCAAATGAGATGTTATATTACTTGTACTATAGATTTATAACTGTGCATTCATTATCACTTCAAATATAACTTATCAGTGAAATATTAGGGTTTTAGAGATTACTACGATAACTTTAAAGCCCTTTTGATATGATTTTTGCAATTGTACATATAGATAATGTACTTTGTAAGAACGAGATATTATTATATTGTGACTTGATATGTTATATGTTTTGATTGCATATATACGATAGATTGCCATAGTAGGTTGTGTGAGCTCGTAACTTTAGTATATGCAAGATACCATGCATAAGAAGATATTGGCAAAGCAAGTAATGTAATAAAGCGAAAATTTCCCTACAATTGTGAAAATATAAAATATTATAGTTGATTTTTGCATTGATGAAATTCTTGGGTTGTTTATCTCTACCCTTACAAAATCTCGTCCCGTAGATGTATCAGGATGCCGGAACGATGCAAGGAATGATTATGAATTAAAGAAAGTTGCTCAAATCAAGTGGATACAGATTTGGAAATTACATATAATAACAGGTAATAATGATAACGATTAAGTGAAGAAAAGGGATTATTTATACAAACGGTTTGAAAGAAACTTGCTTGTACGTATGCTATATTCTTAAGCCTACTTATTTATAATTTATCACTTACAAAAAGAAGCGACCAACTCCTTGTAACTAGTTTTATAAATCAATCTTCAGAGATTTGATAAATTCTTATTCAAAATGAAGAAGCTCCTAATTCATGTTCAATAAATGATCATAAAATCGTCTTATAAAAACTTGAATATCGAAATGGTAATATGTAGGAAATGATAGATTGTCAAAATCATAAAAGAATGAAAGAATAATGGATATTAGTTGCAATGATGCCCATTTTAGTCGTATTTCAATATAATAAGTGTTCAAAGTATGAGGGAGTAATTTCCATAGTTGACATAATGGAATTAACTAATGACGTCGAGTTTTAATATCAACCAATAACAAGATTGAATTAAATAATCCCTTATGTTTTCATTGATAAATTTACATACTTAACATCACCGAAACTCGAAAGTGTTGTAACTTAGTCTACGTGTCTTGGGGAAGGATTTCTAGATAAATAATGAATTACAAGGAATTGATAGCTTAGTGTTTGGCGGTTTTTTGGCTTATAAATGGGATTCAGAAGATCCCCTCATATTATTTAGTGGGGGGGGGCAACACGAGTACCTAAAATTTGTTTTCAACATTGATCTTTTGTTTCTCAGTTTCTGGTAATTGACCCTCTTTGGTTGCAACTGACACTTAACATGTAAAAAAAAAGCAACTCTGGGTGATGCAGGTGCATCTTGTACACAAAGGAAGGTTTCCATGGTATCTTTTGGCAGGATAATCATAACATTTATCTTGTTCTCTCTATTTTGCTGTGGTAATCCATTGCTACGTTGTATTTTGTGGTTTAAGTTATATATTTTTGGGGTTCATTCGATTTTAGTGTTATTGTTGTTGCGATATTTTTTGGGATATCGTTTTGGTCGATGGTGTTTCTTTTATCTTCAAACTTTCTTTATAATCATTGGTTTCTTGCACAAATCATGCTTTATTATTTGATCCATTAGTCTATGAGCTATGTTGGTGGCTTCCTCCAGAGTCTGAGGTTTTGAAGCAGTAATGTTTCCTTCAATGTTTTAGGGCAATCCTCCGATGAAAGCTTCCATAAAGTCCTTAGAATTTGGTACCAATTTTGCATAAACTCCTAGATCCTGAAATCTCTAATTAAGTCTTGAGATCATTTCTTTCACAACCAAGTTGTAAAATAAATTCGTCTCCATTTTCTTGACTTCAGTTCGAGGGCAATACTTATTGGTCAAAAGCCTTTTCAATTCGGTCCAGAGATCTTATTGCTGTTCTATTCTGATAGTGGGGCGGAATGCATTTCCACCAAGACAAGGCATCATAGTTAGAGTAACATTTAGCAATGTCACGTCTGTCATCCTCGGGCAAACTTGCTATAACTCTAATACTAAATTCTACGTACCAATCCGCGGATGAGGTCAACTTCTCCTTCCCTGCCATTAAGTAAAAGGTTGACATTTTTTTGATCTTTGATTTCCTCTTTTTGCGACGGAATTCTATGGGTCAGTATTCCATTGATTGTCCGTATTTGCGATGGCTCATCCCTTAGTGCTTCCAGGGGCTCAGAAATATTCAACAATCATTTGCCAGATAACATCCTGATTCATAGTTGTGTTTGCGCAGATGTTATGACCTTTGTAGGCAATTCTGTCAATATAAGACAACACATAATGAGAATAAAATGATATAGTCATATCACAAGTTAAGGTATGAAAATAAAAAGACTTGTGATCATTCTTTCATATTGAAGAATATAACAGAAAATTTTAGAATTTAAGACTTCAAGAGATAGATACGGAAATCATGGAATGTGTGATCCAACAAAAGGCTTATTTTTTCCAGTATGAAATCTCTTGAAAATTAGAAAGATGTTTCCCAATGATTGAAATCAGTTTCGAAATGGTTCGTGAGAAAAAAGCATTCTCAGTATCGGAAGTAGAGTGGTTGGGAGAAGACATCGTTCCGTTAACAACCCAGTTGTAATAACATAATATTTATGGGATAAAAATAAATATTTATGTATCATTACATATTTTTCTGGAACAATGGCACAAGACCTTAAGCTAGAAAAAGAAATGTGGTTATAGTTAAGGTTTTGACCTTGTTCTCTATAACCATGGCTCTGATACCAATCTGTAACACCCCCATTTTGACAAATATAGCAGCGAAAGCTAATCTGGGGTATTACTTCAATGATACAACCATCAAAACATAGACAATACTCAATGAGACGTTGTTTAAAAGATACATTATCATTCATAAAATCATAGTTACAAAGGCAGGTCCCAAAAGCTATTTATATAACAATGTGAGTGAAATCAAGTTTTAGCATCTCAGCCATGCCATAAATGCTTATTACACTGGGATAAACATGCATAAAAAAAGGGTCAACACGAAGATGAGTGAAATACATAGGTTTGAAAAGTAATAGTTGACTTCAAGTTAATCATAATAGAAATGTAGGTATAGGCAGGGATAATTCTCAATGGTTAACATTAATTATCATAAAGAACAATATTATCACCTTAAACTCATGAATCACATAAAGAGATATTAAAGAGATATTAAGAGATATTACCCAAAGAGATATTGAAGAGATATTGGGAGATACTACCCAAATAAATATTAAAGAGATATTGGGAGATACTACCCAAATAATATAGAAGAGTTTATAGGGAGATACAACCCAAATAGATATTAAAAGAGATATTATAAGATATTGGGGGATATTACCCAAAGAGATTATGTACTTAGGCAATAATATATCAGGATAGCATATATTTAGAAACACCTTGCATCATTGTATACACAGGTTATCACAGTTTAATAAAAATGTAAGGTTATGAACCTCCTTAAGTCCTATGAAAAGTAATCACATTTTATGAGTAAATATAAAAGTTTGTAACAAGCAGTAACCCCCTTGCGGGTTTATAAAACATGTGAATAATCAAGCCGAGGTTATGATCTATCACCTGATAGTAGAGTATAGCCAAGTATAATAATGAAGTGAAATTGCGTCGTATGTAGTACGAAGTTATCAATTACACGTGCGGAAAGTATACTCACCAGTTAAATTATAACAACTTCAACTATCAATCCTGCAGCCTAAGGTAATAAGTCAAGTCTTAGGAAGACTATAACTCTAAACTTTGAATTCAAAGCTTTAATATTGTTAATTTGATTAGAAATTGGAATTATTGGAATCACCGTTCGGCGGCCAACATAATTCAGAAGTCATATCAGTAAATGTTTTTTAGAGCTAGGGCACTTTAATCGTAAACCCAACAACACAGTCAAGAACATAATAACCACATGAAAACCACTAATTTGAAGCTCCTAATTTTGTGATATGATATAAACGTTATTAGTGGAAAATAAATATCTGAAATGTTAAGTCACGTCAAGAGCTTAATAAAAGTTAATATTTTAAGGTTTTGAATACATTTTTATACCTTTTTCAAAATGTTACATTTTTAGACCATTGAGAATGAAAAATTGTTCAAAATATACCCTTGGATTTCGCACTTTATGATATGGCCTCAAGTTTAAAAGATAATACAACGTAAACCTTGCAACTTTGGAAAGTGACATAATAGACTCCAATAGTTCTAACTTTTGATAAATGACATTTGTTAGTCCTTCATTTATTAATTTTAGAAATTTACGATATATACCCCTGCATGAATACTTGCAAAACAACTCCAAAATGGGCCATGCAAGCTTATTTTAAGTTTCTAAATGTTTTTTCAGGTTATATCTTATTAATATAAGCTAAAATATTAAGGTTTGACAGCTAACAAAAGTTAAAATAACGATATACGTTTACTAGAAATGACTCCAAACGTGTTCAATTAGCAGGTTCTCAAAAACTAAACGCATGGTTTTTAAGTTCCAATTTCCTATCACTAATCATAAATAGTTAATTTAACATTAATTACGCATGTCAATAGAGTATAAAAACATGTTAGCCTTATGAACATTGATTTTAAAAAAACAAAAATTTGTTTCGGTGTACGGTTTTTGATCAAAATGAAATGGAGCATGAATTGAGTTATGAAACATTAACAAGAATTAAGCATGATCAATGAACATATAAGAGTGTAGGACAAAGTTGAACAACCAGAACTTTGTTTGAGTCTTAGAGCGAAAACGGGTCAAAATCGGACTTTTTAGCTTTGTACGCTTAGAATAATAACGACATCTGGGCTTCTTTTCTCTTGGTATCTTTGCTTTCACTTATATCTTGGGACTTCTTTGGATCTCTTTAGAAATCATATTGAGCAAAGGAGCTGCAATGATTGATAATCAGGAAAAGTTGGGGATTCTTTAAAATAAGGGTTTTGTGTTCGAATTATAGGCGTAATGGTGTCCTTGGAGCTAAGGAAGCATCATGATCTGATCTAGGACACATGTAACATCTAAGTATAAGGAGAATCTAAAATTAAGTTTTATGGACTAGACAGCTACATAACATGTGGAAACACCAAGCGCATGCACGCTATTATGGTGAAAAAAGGGCAAGTTCAATTATATTGGCCAAAGAAATGGAATGGTTGCTTGTAAGCGGCTTGAGGAAGAGAGGCATGTATAGAGTGCTTGATCACATGGTTTCTTGATAAATGGGTAAAAAGAGCCCAAAAAGTGTACTGTACAATCGGCACATAAGTTTCTTATGTTTTCAAACTATTTTCATGTTACTATGAATCCAAGATGATAGATGTACTGATCTAAGGTTTGTAATAAGATTATAAAGTTTGATAATGGTTTTGGTTAAAAAGTTGAAAATGATTAACAAGGTCCTGGTTAATTTTAGGTCACGTATAGTACATTAGAGTTTTCAAGGCTTCAAACTTTTGTGCCATTGCAAGGAAAATGTAAGTATGGATTTAAACGTATATATAGTTGTTACAATCACACTTGATTGATTGTTGGAGGATTAAATGTTTAAAAATGATAAACTCTAGGTCAAATGTTCCATTTTGGTATGTTTTAGGTTTCTTGAATTCATTATGTTAAATTTGAGATGAAATGATAAATTGAATAGATTATTTAATATTGTAAATTTAAGTTATTACAACTTATTTGAAGGTTGGTTGAGATTTATATGGATAAAAAAAAATCAATAAACGTCATGTTTAGAAACTCTGGCTCGTTTTTAGGGTTGTAGGGATTGTAGAATAGGCTATGAGTGTAAAAATAGTAATGAGATGTTATCAATAGAATTACTTAGGTTTATACATTGTACATTGAGTGTATTAGCTTGTACGAAAGTGGTGGTGTAGAAATTAGAAAGAAAATGGAGGTAAACGGCTATTTTGGAGATCATGCTTAATGGCTTGTACATTAAGCTTTTAAAGACTTGTACTTTAACTTGGAGAGATTTTATATTTCAAAATGAGATGTTATATTATTTGTACATATGCTTTATACTTTTCATCCCTTTAGATATGAACTTATCAAAAGATATTAAGTTTTAGAGATAATACGATACACGTTTAAAGCCCGTTTTGATCTAACGTTGCAATATGGTACATTATATGAGTAATGTACTTGTAAAAACTTATGTTATATTGAATTGAAATGTTATGATGATTTCTTGACAAAATGAAGATATATTGCGCCATAAGGAGGTATTGTAGCTCTTAACTTAGTTATGCAAGATACATTGCATATAGATGATATTCGCAAAGCAATATAAGTAAAAAGCGAAAAATTTCCAGTACAATTTATCATATAAAAAATAGTTGATTTTGCTTTATGAAAAGTCTTTGTTGTTTATACTGCTTACTCAGACCATCTTTATCTAAAACCACTAAAGAAAAAGTCAAAGGAAATAGAGAAGGATATGGTCCTACAAAGCCTATCCTTGATGAGTGGCTACCCAATATGGAGCATTGTAGCTAAATACCCCTTCCAAGTGATACCACCTCAAAGAAAGTAAGGATAGTATTACAACTTACTGAATAGATGGATCTTTGTACCTAATTACAACAAGGGTTCTGGATTTGAAATAAAGCCAAGACTGCACATAAAGCAAAGGAGATTGCTTAGTTAAAGAAGAGGTCCAAGCAATTAGAAAAGAAAAGGAAGTTTAAGAACTCCAGGCCTCAAAAATTAGGTAGTTGGTTCAGCTACAGGGGAGTATCCACTAATGATGTTATTTTGAGGTTTGCTCCCAAGAGGATGCATCCCAAAACATGAGGAAAATTTAATGAACTTGAGCAGATGCAGAAGTGACTTTGGTGGATGAAACTTAAGAGATGAATGATGACAACGTGATGTTTGATACAAGTATGTTAGAAGAGCAGGAAATTAAGTTTAAAAAGGTGGTTGAAGAGCCTATAGTTAGTGCTACTACAACTATAAAGTCAATTCCAGTCAGTGCGCTATCTAGTTACTACGCTGGTGATATTCTACAAGCCAGTGCTAGTGTTGAAATTCCAGATGAATTGACTCTTGTTCAAACTTTGATTGAGATCAAAACTACAAAACCCAAGCCTATTACAACTACTGCTACAACAGTTACATCTGTTAGACCAAGGGCTAAGGGAATTGTATTTCATGATCAGAAAGAACAAGTACTTGCATCTACAAAAACATTTTCTTCTTCATAATCAAAACTTCCACAGGCTAAAGATAAAGGCAAGGCAATAATAGTAGACCTTGAAGTGCCATTAAAGAAGAAAGATCAAAATGCACTTGATGAAGAATTGGCACTTAGACTGCATGCTAAAGAACAGGCAGAGTTGGAAAGAATGCAAAGAGAAAGAGTTGCACAAGAAGAAGCTAACAAAGCAGCAATTATTGAAGAATTTGATAGCATTCAAGCTATGATTGAACGTGGTGACAATTAAGCTTAAGGGGACAAGACGCCAAGCTGAAGAACAAGATCCCCATCTCCATTGAAGAAAATCAAGAATGTTAGTGTAGATGATAGCTAAAAGAAAAGTTTCTTTGCACACAAAAACAAAGAGCAAAGAGTAAACCACCTATAAAAGACCAGATAAGGGAATAGAATGTTTATCATATTGAAGCATATGGTGGATACAAGCACAAATCACTAAAAGGAAGGAGTTATGAAGAATTCAGAAGCTCTTTGACAAGTACATACAAACATGTAAATTCCAATTGATCCTATGGATTCAGAGGTGGTAAAGCAGTAAACAAACAGAAGGAATTTCTAAAAAGCAGGAGATGAGCTTGATCTATGAATAAAAGAAGCAGAAGATAGATGAGCATGTAAACTAAATAAAGATAATATCAAGAGAGGTCAGAGGTGAAAAGCATATTGGAGATAGTTTAAAAAAGATGATTAGGTGCAATTGAATGTATCCTTTTAGCACCCTAAACCTCCATATTGTTGAATACAAGATTGTTAAAGAAGGAAAGTTTGGATACTTTCAATTGATAAGAGCTGATGGAAGTTCAAAAAGATACTTATCAAGGATTAAGATCTTTAGAACATGTGATAGAGGAAGACATGATACCCTTTGGAAGTTGGTTGAAAACAAACATGCTAATACAAGCCATAGATGAATATGAAGATGTTATGGGTTAATGAAAAGTAATTTTTGGAACCAGACAAAAACGTGAAGTATGGAGTAGCAAGCAAGATACAAAGTGACTATTTAGAAGTTGTATTGATAACATGTAAGTCACTTTATAAGGTTTAGAAATCTACATATCTTTATGTTAGTTGAGAAAAGATATCCCCGTACACCAATAACAATCACAAACATGATGAACAAGAAGCTTCAAGCTGATCATTGGAATGAGATGTGTTATCAACTACTCAAGCTCATGACAAAGCAGGAAAATGGTCTATGAAGTGTTTGAATGCATCCTCCTGGTGATGGTGAAGACTTTTAATGAAGAAACTTGAAGATTTAGATGACGAACATCAAGTTTATGGGAGGATTGTTGGTATTAAAAGACTTCAAGATGATTCTTAGAGTTACTGCTGCTCAAGTATATATTGGTGCTGTCACGTGAATACCCTGGCTGTCAATCACGTGACCAAGAAACTGTACTTTAGGAATCCAAAATTCACACTTGGAAAATTTAGCTTACAACTCCTCTTTCTTAAGCAACTTTAAGATTAGCTTAAGGTGCTCTTCGTGTTCTTGCTTGCTCTTCGAATATATTAGAATACTGTCAATAAAGACAATCACGAGTTTATCCAGATATGGCTTGCTCACACCTGATTCAAAGGTCCATTAATACGGCAGGTGCTTTTTGTCAAACCAAATGGTATAACTGAAATCCATAATGGACCAAACGAGTTTCTTAAAGCGGCTCTTCCCGGAATGTCTTCTCTCGAACCCTCAGTTGGTGATAACCTACCTTAAGAAGGTCGAGTCCTCGAGTAGACACTCACCCTTAAAAGCATAATCCAAAATAGATCAATCAATTCTTGGAGCAGATAACGCTCTTCACCGTCCGTTTATCAATTCCCCGTAATACAATGCACATTTTAAAACGGATCCTCCTTCCCTTCACTTAGACAAACAGGACCGGAGCTCTACCCGCAGATGAGGAACTAGGTCATATAAAGCCTTTTGCATATAAGTTCTTTTAGGTTTGCTCTGACAACTCTTTCATTTCAAAAAGGTGGTCCAATCGATAAGGCGCCGAGCTACGGGTGCATCACCAGGTAATCAATCGATTTGAAATTCCAGTTGTCGAGTTAGAGGAAGACCCGGCAAGTCCTCAAGGAATACATCAAGAAAATCCTAGACGATTGGTACATCCTCAAGTCGCTTATCCTTCGACTTGCCTTCAGTTCCCTTTGTAGTAACATGTGCTAAAAAGATAGGACACCTTTTTAGCATGTATTCTTGTGTTTTGGAATACAAGATAATGTGCAGACGAGCCTCGCGTCCTTGGTTGCTTCCATCATCATGAACGATTAATGTTTCATTTCCCCAGGGGATACGAATGATCTTCTCGGCACACACAATGATTTCTTGGTACTTTACCAACCAATCCATACCAATTATAGCGTCGAAACTACCAAGTTCTACAGGCATTAAGTTTATGTTGAATGGGTGGTTCAGGATATTTAATGTACAACCCCTAAGGATAGTGTTCAACCCAATTATTCTCTTGTCGGCTAGTTCAACTTCATAATAGTGATCTAATGCAGTTGGAGTAATAGCAATTTGGGAGCTAAATGCAGTGGATATAAAACTTCTATCGGCACCAGTATCAAATAAGATAGAAGCATAACGGTTGTTTGGAAGTAACGTACCAGTCACGACGTTGGAGTCTGGGTTTGTCCCTACATGCCCTATTGCATACACCTTGGCTGGAGCATTGCCACCTCTAACTTGGTTACCATGATTGTTGTTGTTCTTCAGCTTGGGACATTCCCTCTTGAAGTGTCCTTGGACTCCACACTCAAAACAAGTAGGCTTCTAACCCGACCCAGTGCCCCTCTGATGGTTAGCATTGTTAGCATTTATCGTACTTCTACAGTCACGAGCAAAATGGCCAACTTTGTTGCATTTGTGGCATTTAGGAGCACATGGACCATCGTGGTGATAATTTCATTTTGAGCATAGGGGTTTGGATCCCCCATATTGTTTCTTCTCAACAGTCCCTGCAGCATAAGCCCTGTCGGTGTTCTGCCTCTTGTTTTGGTGGTGTTGTTGTGGTTGTTGGTTATTATCTGGCTTTCTCTTGTTCTCTGTCTGACGGTCAGCAAAAGTGCGGATTCTCTTATCCATCACTTCGATTGCCATTTCAGTTGCCTCTTGCATTGTCTTAGGCTTGGATGCTACTACACTTCCGTGGATCATGTCGGGTAAGCCACCGACATATTTCTCAATCTTGTCAGATTCTTCAGGAAACATTCTACCACATAGCAGTGCCGATTCCTGAAAACGTTGGTTGTACCCTATCACATCGGTACCTTTCACTTTCAATTCCCACAGTTCAACTTCGAGTTTCTTAATCTCGGTCCTTGGGCAGTACTTGTCAGTTATTTTCTTCTTCAGTTCAGTCCAGGTCATTGCATAAGCAATGTCATTACCAACAGTCCTAACGTGGGAGTTCCACCACGTTAGAGCATTTCCCAGAAGAGTACAAGTGGAGAACTTGATTTGGTTTTCCACAGAACAGTTGCTTATGCGGAATACAATTTCCATTTTCTCAATCCATTGAGTCAATTCGACAAATCCTTCTGTGCCTTTGAAATTTAGAGGTTGGCACTTCATGAAGTCTGGGTAAGTGCACTCACGAGTGGCTCGCTCGTTTCTCCTAGCACCTGTTCCTGAATTGTGGCTGCTGACGCCATTCGTGTTTACATCACGTGCTGCCAAAGCGGCAGTAACGCCTTGGTTAATCATTGCCTGAAGTTGGGCATTAGTGACAGATGTGGTGTTGGTTGTTTCTGGGGCTATGTTTGACCTCGTGGCTCTTTTTGGTGCCATTTTCTTCAAATCACAAGAAAATATAATACCTGTTAGATTTTGTACAATCTTAACTATGACATGACATATGCACAATAAGTAAAGTGAGATCACATCACATAGTGAAATATACAACAGAATTGTAATCAACAAAGATATAACCAAATCGACATTCATTCACAGCAAATTTGATTACAAACATGACATAATACCACCATTCCATATATAATTGGAAAACATACATGATTGGTTCAGATATAGAATGATCACATCGATTAGGTTACAAGATAAAAGAATATATACAACCTAAAGCCATACTAGCCGAGATTGAACCCGTAATACATAGTAGGCTGTACAAAACAACTAGCCATAATAGAATCTAGGAACTGCTACCAGCCTCCTTCGGTAGCTCTGGCTGTGCAAGACCTTTGGCGGGTCCCTGCTGTCTCTCGAACTCTACCATCTAATTCTTAAGTCTCTTTACAGCTTCAGTGCCTCTGTGAGCTGCTTCTGCCTCCTGTGATCTGCCGCCAGCATCTCTGTAATCATCGTCTGTCTCCTACGGTCTACTGACTGTAACTCTCTAATTTGTGACTGCCGAGCTAACACTGTGGTACGTAGTGACATAACCTCTGCACGCGTAAGATCACTCGCATCCATTTATCGTCCCCAATCCTCTCTAGACATCCTAGCCTTAGTCTCTATAAGTCTAGCAGTACGTGCATGTGCACGCCTATCCCTAAACAACATATTGATCCAACCAGCCAATAGTTGTCGCCCAAACTCCTCATCATCTAACCTCGTATAAATCTCATATGTGTCTTTCCTAACCCTAGTCTCAAACGTTGTCATATGTTGACCCAACTCTGTGTCAGTACTAACTAGTGCCCCCTGCAGGGTCTCAACTATCTCATCCCACGAGTCGGTGATCCCATATCCAACATCTCTCTTCGGATCACACCTGATCTCCCTATCCATAGTAGCTACAAAACCATAGTTTGCCCTAAGACCTCTAGCTGGTCTAGCAGCAGCAGCAGACGATCTCTCTCCGACCTCGTATGCAGGACCAAGAGCGATACCTAACCTCTTTTGAGGCGGTAAAGGAACCTTGGGTCTGTCCTCTCTACGGTCAGTAGAGAGTAAATGCAAGGGTGGTGTCCCTGATGATGGTGCAGCTGGTCTTGTGTGGGAGAGTATGATAGGTGGTGGTAATGGTAGTGAATGGGAAGTAGATGTGGCCTCGGCTCTCAGCCAGATCATAGCAGCTTGATAGCCCAACAGACGAATAGGACTAGCAGGTGGTGATGGAGATAACACAAGCACTGGTGATGATACTGGTAGTTGTGGTGATACTGGTAGTGATGGAGATGGTATTGGGGGTAGTGGTGGAGAAGGTATCTGGGGAAGTGGTGATGACCATGGGGAGAGCGGTAATGATGGTGGAGTAGATATAGCGAGAAGTCTGGCAACCTCTGCATCGGACCATACTGGTGTAGGTACTAGAGCTGGAATAGAAATCCTAAGTGTCACACGATATGCAGGGTGTGGTGGTGGTGTGGCCACAAACTCATCAGCCTCGAACGGCTCTGTCTCCTCCGCAGATGGGGCCTGATCAGCAGCTGGTAAAGCAACAACCACAGAGTCGGCAGGAGCTGGGTACTCCTCCACATCCTCATCATCACCGGCCTCGATGTCAACCTCATCATCATCCTCTGATGACTCATCCTCGTCATCGCCGTCATCTCCTTTATCGGCAAAATAATCGACAGGATCCTCCTTAGGGTCCTCGTCGTCATCCTCCTCAGGGTCCTTGTCGTCATCCTCCTCTGGGTCCGCCTCAGGATCGGACTCCGGAACATAATCTGGGGACTGAGCAGTGGGTGAGACAACAGCAGGCAGTGGCTGCTCCTCTTCTGAAAACACCTCATCCTTGGCATATACTCGGGGTATATCGGCTCTGGAACATAATCTAGTGGAGGTGGTGACTGTGGCTCCTCGGGGCCCGGTATGTAGTCCGGTGATGGTACAACTCCTTGTGATCCTATATCTGACAACTCCTCAAATGTACTGGATATCTCCGTGTATGTGACCCCTGATTCATCTGAATATGACATGACTGAATCTGAAAATCCAAAATAACTTATATTAGTATTTAATATAAGACCCTTATAGTAATATACATTTATATCATAACATGTATATCAATTATGAATGCATCTAGTCCAACCAACTAATGCAACACCTAGTCTATGCATGAATGTATGCACGTATGTATGTCCCGTGTAAACCCCTTTGTATGAATGCAATGATTGAAAACGGTTGTAGTTTAGCAAAAACATTTGACCCGGTTCTCTATAACCTTGGCTCTTGATACCAATCTGTAACACCCCCAAATTGGGTCGCAACAGAATAAGGGTCCGGGGCGTGTTACTTCATAGATCAATAACACAAGATATATATAGAACGACCAAAAAGTCATTTTAAAACTGATACATTGGATTTAACAAATGTTTGATACAAATAGCCCGAAGCTTTAACTTGTTCATTGTTATTATTACAAAGATACTGGTTCACAACACATGAGTTTCCCAAAACATAATGCAACCATATCTTTAGCATGACATCCCAAAACAAAATCACCAATGTATCCTTGGCACCTTATGCTTACTGATCTCCTGAAAAACATTGCTTTAAAACGTCAACAATAATGTTGGTGAATTCATAGGTTTGATAAATCATATATTGTAGGACCACAAGATTTCCCAAGTGTATGATAATGCAACAGATGCAGACATCATATAAATGTAATTACGTTGCCCTAAGCTCATGACACTGAAGCTCGACATAAATGAATACCATATAAATGGCCTACATTGCCCGTGATGATGTTCTAACCCGCAACATCCTATGTTCGACATGGTATACGTTCGTTTGCCCAGTGATAGCTAATCACCCGAACGGGGATGTCAATCCCAATAGATCTATTCATAACATTCGCGCTCACAATCCAGTAACTGACAGTTCATGATAATGGGCTCAACTAGGGTTATCGCTACTTAGGCAACACGTAATCATAATGTAAAACTTAACCACTTGTGTCCAATTGTAAAACAATGCATGTTTCTCACCCCAAAAACTTATAAAACAAAATCATGTAAAACGTGGGGCTATGAACTCACCTCAGCAGTGAAGTGAATGAGTAATAATCGAGTAAGTGAAATAACGAGTCACGGACGAATCCGAAGGCAACCTAATCAAACATAGGTCGTATAAGTACTATGTACTTCGATAACAAATATCGTATACAATCCTATATAGCTCATCACTATCTATTTGTAATTTAAAAATCGTTGTTATAAAGTGAAAACGTTTATAATTATCGTTTTAGTTAAACTAGCATTACTTTCCCGTTTTAAACCTGTTTCTCGCGTTTTTTACGTCCACGTCTTCGTATTAAGATGATATATAAAAATATTACATTTTTATATTTTATAACCTTCTGATGAACAATACTTTTACTATTTATGACATTTTATAAATTTACTTTCATAAATTTAATTGTCGTAAAACCCGTAAATGCAACAACTTATTTGTTTTAATCCCGATTTTAGCGATTCCTTCGAGCACGTCTTCGTTATCAAAATTATCACATTTTTATAAAGTGGGGTCTGCTGATGAACAGTAATTTTTATAGTTCATAGTTTATAAAATTACTTTTATAAACTTTAATTATCGTAAACGTCGTATTTTATTCGTTTTAGCTCCGTTTTTAGTAATTCTTTCGAGCACGTTCTCGTAATTGAAAGTTCTATTTATTTATGAGGTTTACAAAAATAAATTTTTCTGTCATGAACAGTAACTTTTATAAAAATGGTTTTATAAAAGTATTTTTATACATTTTAAGTATATAAACTCGCGTAATTCATAACTTCTTCGTTTTTAATTGAAAAATTACGTTTCTTATTGTTTTGGAATCCTAAAAATATGTGTGATTTAATAAAAATACCAAACCTTCTGTTTGTAGAATTTTTATAACAAGTTTTTATAAAAATTCTTTTATAACTCCGGTTATTATCGTAAAACTCGTAAACTACGTATCTTTTTCGTTATTAATCCGTTTTTCGAGTTTCTTACCTTTTTGGAATCGTCATGAGGTGTACTATATTTATAAAACATGATAGGGCTGTCATCATACATGAACCAAAACAGCCCCTTTTGAACTCATTATGTATACTTAGTTATAACTTGTTTTATATACCTTTTTAACCTAATAAAAATACCACAAGTTATCCAATACTTATTATATACTATGTCATATATATAATAGTGTCCATTTGTCCATCATATGTCCACATGAGTCCATGATATCAAGATTAACAAGTCATTAACATCACATGAAATCAATAACTTTCCTTAAGTAACTTTACTTACTAGTTTATACATATACATTTTTACACTTAACCAATATGTTACAATACTTATAATCCCATTATATCATGATATTACCAATCACATAACATATGAAAAAGTGTACAAAATGATGATCATAAGTAAAAACTCTTTTTACATGTTTAAAAGTCCTAAATGGTGATTTTTGCTATAAAGAACATATATACACATAAAATGATAAATGTAAAGTGATTAGAGTTTTTAGATAACCTTATGATGATCTATGATAATAACCAACACAATCTAAACCCTTGTTTAGATGAAAAACCAAAGCTTACAAGCTTAGAAAACCCTAAATCCAATAGAAACTCTAATCTTGCTTTTCTTGCTTCAATACTTGTAAACCTTTAACAAACCCTTGCAAACAACTTAAGACATCTTAGATATGATGTAGGTATGTGTGTATGGACTTGGAAAATCAAGCTATGAATTATACAAAAGGGGTGTTTGATGCCGTGGGGTTGTAAGAGCCAAAAAGGAGGGATAGTTTTTTATTTTTGTTAAGTGTTGAAGTGTATGTGTTATCTCTTGAAAGGTGCAAGTATTATATGATATAAGACTTAGTAAAAAGAGGTCTAGGAAGTTTTGAGACAAAGGGGAGTAAATCATGGAAGTCCTTATGGTCATGGTATGGGACTTACTTGTAAAAGTCTCATGGTTTTATTAGTTGGTGAAGTACATTGCAAGTGGTAAAAATTTTGTAATATTTCTTGTATCCATAAGACCAAATCCGGCCTTAGATGCATATACATGATATAGTTTTGTAAATTTTGGGTATTGGGTATAAATATGGGTATTTGTTGAAGCGTAGAAAAGTTTTGGTGGTTCCGGGTATGCCTAAACTTATTTTATCGCGAAACGTAATCACTTTACGCAACCAATAAAAATAAAATGAACAAAGTTAATAATTATCTTCAAAAATAATTACTTAACACTTGCTTGATGTAAACATTTAATTGTTTGATGCCCGTTTACATTGAACGATAATTTTTAGCTTACGCGATTTAACTTAACGATTACGATTTAAAGCAAACGCGTACAATACTAAAAATACTTAGAGAATTTATTGACGATGTCAATGACCCTAAAACACGGGGTGTTATAAAAACCCCCTTGTATCATCACTTTGGATATTGTTCATCTTAAGTGGGGGATACGTATGTTGTATATTGTGAAAAAAAAGTAGTTAGTGTAAAGTTCTATATATTTATGTTGGTTACGTGTTATAAAACCAACAAGTTGTTTGAGATATGGAGATGGTGCAACTATAAGCCATTTGTATGATTCTGAAGGACGGGCTATCATAATTGCTTCATCAATTCAAAGCAAGACTTCATTGCTACATCTGATACAAGCCTGTCATTACTGTTATGATCATATTTCCGCATTTGGATACTTGGACTCATGGATGGACGGTAGCCGGTTATGACTACCTTAGATTATTTAGACTATTTGTTTTGTGTATTTCGTTTAACACCAATTAAATATGTATCCCATGTCTTATCCTACCCTTTGCAATAATTCTGACCTTTAGCCTGCTCGAGTTAAGGAGTGAGCAATTACATGTGTCTCGTCCATGGATTTGGCCTAGCATGTGTGGTTTTGTCACCTTTTCTAGTTTAGTGTTATCTAAAAGAATCAATTACCTATTTAAACCTGTGTGTGTCACTCATGTTGCCTATAAGAGCTAGTTAGACCCTAATTCTAACTGGTGCAGATTTATGTACTTTCCAAGCTTATAATAGAATACATGATATGACAGCGCAATTGAGTATTCACCCCGAAAATAAAACATTTAGACTAGTTAGAGAGTTGAGTAATTTTCATCCCCATTTCATGAGGTGTTCAGCTTTGATGATTTCTAGCATAAGTAAATTATGAATTCATCTCTCTGAGTTAAATTAGAGAAATATTTTTATGAATTATTCTAACAGTTCTACTTAAGGGCAAGTAGAAGTCAAGTGGGGGGATATTTGATAACATCAAATAGTTAATACTTTTTAGTATCAAAATCCCTATCAAAATGCCTGTAAATATTGTATAACTACGTGAAAATGATACTTAATCACTTCATATTTCGTTTACAGGAAAACAATACAAGCATTGGAGCAAGATACGTAACCACCCTGCAGGAGTTACGCTGTAACCAAAATTAAAGAAGAAATAATCCATCACCATAGTTACGGCGTAACCATGACGTTACCATTACGTCGTAACATACCACGTTGAAGAAGAATAACTCATCCTAGTCATAGTTACGGCGTAACATGGACGCTATAGTTATGCTGTAACACAATTTAAGCATGCATAATGGAAGCCCACATTAGCATGGTTACGGTGTAACACCCACTTAATAGTTACGCTGTAACTGAATCAAAACTTATAAATAGAGCCTTCATTCAGCACATTCGACATTAACCATTCCACCATAGTATCAAGGGGCGAACCAAGCTTCCATAGGTCGAAGAATTCCACTAGAAGTCTAAAGGAAAAGTCACTTTACTTAATTTTGTATTTAATCATTCATAAATGCATACTGTAAGACTAATGATGATTCAATCCATGATTCCTTTCATTTACTCTTGCTGTATTATTTCCATGAGCGGCTAAGCACTTCTAGTGCTGGCCTAGTTATGAATTTACTATTGTTATGTTGAATGTTTCCTGTTTAATTATTGCTTTATTAGATATCCTTATGCCTGTCATTGATCCCTGAGTTTTGGTAGTGTTAAGGGTGGTTCAGATGCTGTTAGTTCTGTTATTAGGCGGACTAGTTAAACATGGCGTTATAAATGTACTAGGGTAGGTTGGCATATATCGCTAGTGTAGGAATTTATCAAATTACTGCCTCTATCACATTAAACACTTAAAAAGCGCAAGAACTCTTTCAGAGAGGGTTTATAGTCTACCTAGGTTATAGACAGGTCTTTAGGATAGTTAGGGTTTAATCACTACAACTTGGATGCCCTATGATAACATCAAATATTTAATACTTTTATATATCAAATTCACGAGTTTATTGCCTTACATAATATCATTTTTATATGAATTTGATACTTAATTCATCTATATTTTGAATTCAGGTAATTAAAGGCATTGGAACAGAAAAGATGTAGAAAAATGGCAAAATGAAGAAAATACGACAAAAACCGCATTATGGAAGAAATTACGGCGTAATTGACATAATAGATTACACCGCAATTAATTATTATTAACAAAGATATTAATGCTGACAAGACATTAAGGCGTAACTGGCCTGCAGGAGTTACGCCGTAAAATAATCATTGCTGAAGATGTTTATGCTGACTAAGGGTTACGGCGTAAAGGGTTCGATGTAATACTCCGTAACCAATTTTAATACTAAAAGATGGAATGCTGCGTCAGAAGGTTTATGGCGTAACGTGGTCAATGCCATTACGCCGTAATGATGACTCATCACAGGGGCTGAAGTTGTACAAATGCTATCAAGTTACGAAATTTAATTATAAACTCAAAGGAAGACAAGGGACCATAAGCGTCAAAGACTCAAAGTGTTATATTAGTATAAATACTAATTGAATGGGAGATTCAGGAGGATTCGTCCCTGGTGGTGATAGCCGACAGAAAGAAAAAAAGAATAAGGGCTATTCGCAGCCTGGTATAGGGCAAACCTTTAGGGTTTGCCATGGCGTTCAACTAGGGGATCGAGAGCACTAATTCAACCCAGTTTCTAATTATACTTCAATTTATTGTGGTTACTATAATTCAATTATTATTTTGATTTAGCAGATCTTGCGGTTTAATTCATTGTTGATATGTTATTAATTGTGCTTTATTATTTGTTCTTGTCATTTAATAATTTAATTATCTCTTTTGATTATTATTTATGATCTATATGTTATTTTGCTTCTTTTATAATTTATGTAGTGCGCTTTAAGATTCTTGCGTTCCTATCTAAGTTTTGATATGAGGTTGATTTTGCAAGGGCTATATGATCCCTAAAACCTTGGCGCATGATTGATTACAGGATGACCAATACTTGTAGTTGTTCGACCTAGACCCATTAGGCGAACCCTTATCATTTAATATTTGGTTAGAAATGCGAGGTAATAAGGGGACCACCTGTTAGAATTAAGCATATCTCATAAATTAATTGGCAAACCTCCATTTAAAGGTTGTGATTAGACATTAGATCATAGTAGTTAAATGCGTTCTTCCTTTCTAGCTGTCTGCCACTATACCAATTCCCTTTTTGACAGCAAGGCTTACCACCTAAATATTCTACAGTAATCTCAAAACACAAACATGCTTTCTTTCTTGATTTCTTAGGTAGAATAAAAAAATCAATTAGATGATTAGAGACACAACCCGTTCTTTGGGTCGACACCCGTACTTACCAATCACAACACTATACACGATAAGGTACACTGCTCTTTAGTGCGTAGAAATAGTCGAGGTAGTTAGGGTTTTATAAATGTAAAACCTGACGTAGTTTTTATTAAAAGAAATTACGCATCAAGTTTTTGGCACTGCTGCCGGGGAACGGTTTTTGTAGTTTTTAATTGTTTGATTGTTGTGTATGCTTGAGCTTATATTCTTCTCCTATTTTTGAGTGCTTGTTTATGTGAAATAAATCATTAAAAAAATTCCATCTCAGATTTGGTTATGGCGTATCTTGGTAGTGCTTGTTGCGGCATACCTCTGAACTAGGTCTGGGACACTAAAAATAGTTTGGGCATTACTTGAACCTTTAAAAATATTTTCTAATTGACGCGTCTCGTCAACGTGTCAAAGTAATATTAAAGTATTTCCCGTTTAGATAAAAGAATTACTTGAGGACAAGTAATAATTAAATCTTCCGGAGTCGTGTCCATGGTGAGAAATGAATAGAGATTCACGTTTATGTTCTTAATTGGATGCTTGATTATCAAATATTTTTTGTTTGTCTTATACTAATGATTTTAAACTAAGAAATAATAAGCTAGAAGATCTAAAATATATGTTTAACGGATATGCTTGTCAAGTGAGGCGAAAATGTCATTAAGTGTGAAGGAAAGTACTTATCGATGAATTAGTACCCATTTAAAAAAAACTATTTTCTCACAACGTTGGTTTATTTTGAAAACAATCTTTTATTTTGGTATTAATTACTAGATTAATGTTTGATTATCCTAACGGCTTTTGCCCGTCAAAATAACCAAAAAGAAATCTAAATAATCCGATAATTATTAATCAACAATTCCTTTTTATTTCACACTTAATTCACTAATCACTAATCACTTAACAAGTATATGATAATCTACTCACTAATCATACCAACAATCAAATTATCAATCATAAACATATTTATCTAATTACTAAACTACAATGTATTGAAAAAGGAAAGAAAGTAGAACCCGATCAATAAAATGGAGACGAACTAACCACCCGATTTTATAAACTAAATAAAACACTTAAGTTTAATTCTCTTTTAGATTCTACTTAACTAATTAGTTAATAAAGTTATAAACTTTATATACTAAAAAGCTTAATAAAATCTATAAAAGCTTTTAAACTTAAAAAAATTAAACTAGCTTATAAAACCCTTAAGCTCTACGCCTTAGATGTAGGAATGTTTTTCATCAACATTAAAACACAATCAAGGTTAATATGAACAATATAACAATTATAAGCTATAGATTAATCTAACAACTATAACCTATTAAAAACTAGATCGAACAAATGATAACAATAAAACTATAATTAATAAATCCAAATCCACCTAAAACTAAGTTGTTCACTTCGAAAAGTGAACGAGGATTAGGTATATTTAAGGATTAGATCTAAAAGTAATAAGTTACTTGAAAAAGCTAACAACTTTAAGCTAAAAAAACTAGATCAAAAATGAAAACAATAGATTTATTATTAATAAATCTAAATCCACCCAAAACTAAGGTGTTCACTTCGAAAAGTAAACGAGAATCGGGTATATTTAAGGATTAGATCTAAAATAATAAGCTACTTGAAAAAGCTAACAACTTTAAGATATAAAGAACTAAATAATAAATCTATTATTTTTAAATCTAAATCCACCCGAAACTAAGGTGTTCTCTTCGAAAAGTGAACGAGAATTATTTAAGGATTAGATCTAAAACAATAGACCAAAAAGCTAAATGAAAAAGGTAAAAGCTATATAAACTACTCAAAAATAAACTATATAAAGTTTATTCGAAAGCTAAAAAAAAGAAATATATGAAATAAGATAAATTGAATAAGCTATAAAGAAGCTATCCGAAAATAAGCTAATCTTAATAATACAAGAATAAGATATAGAAGAGCTTATTTGGATATAAGCTAGAAAAATAAGATAAGAAAGATTAGAGGATAAGAAAAAGAAATAAGCTCAAGTGACACCAACCTTTAAAAACTTCATCTTCATTAATAATAAGCTAGTACAATAAGCTAAAACAATAAGCTTAAAAAGCTTTTACAAAAACCTAAACTAATACAATAAGCTCTAAATACTACTATGTGAAAATAAGAAAAAAATGAAAAGAAAGGTGTCTGGTGAGTGAAGAATGAGGGGCCTTTAAAGCCTAGTTGAGCAAGGGGGCAATTTGGTCATTTCACGTGCTCCACAAAGTGCAAGCAATTCTCTTTCATTTATGGCCAATCATTTAGCCACGTCACACTGCTTCCACCAATAATAATCAGCCAATGACGAGCATTTAATGATTCTAGAAGCCTCGGATCACGCGCACTGCCAGCCTGCCATTTCCTGTCATCGTGTATACATGTCGATCCATGATTGGCCAGCCACCTTGTAAATCTACCACCCCGTACCTGCCATGTCAGACTGCCACCTCGTTCCTGCCACCTATGCAACCTCGTACCTGCATTTATGACATGTCAGCGCCGCTGCCAAGTGGCAAGGTGTCATTGGATAGCCGCCGCCACGTGTCAACAAGTGGGACCCATGTGACACGTCATTGCTGATGTCAGCAGGTCAACGGTCAATGGGTCAACGATCGGGTTGACGGGTTGCCACATGTCACGGGTCGGGTCGGTTTGTCATGTGTCGCCACATGTCTGTTGACGTGGCAGTGGGGGGAATTGCATAACCTGGCATGAACCAGGCTCGAACCCCTGACCTCTTGGATGGAGGGTAAAGGCCTTAAGGGAGTATCCTTTTACAAGTTGCGCTGGGCATACCTTCAATATATATTATACATAATATTTCTTTTAAGGGTTAATTGCATGGTCCGGTTCATTAATAAGAAAAGGGTCAAATAGATATTTGACCGGTCCATAAAAGATTATTTGGACCGGTTCAAAAGTTAAGAAAGGTACCGATGGACTCGTAATTTCGTGCTCTTTCCAATGGAGTGTTCGGGGAATTTTTCTGAGTTCGTTTGAAACTCGATAAACGTGAAAATGTCGTCAAAACTCATCCGAAAATCACCGTTTTTGCTTTGTTTTCAATCTCTTGTACCTGCAAGACATTATAACACATACCAAATATATTTGAAATATAATTTCACATATTTTATGGTTATTAGTCCATTTTAGTGTGTTTTCTGATATAAAAATGATGTGTGTTTAAGCACGCATCAAAATTCCCCCACACTAAGCCATTGCTGGTCCCACACGCTATGTTTATTACACACGTTGTGAAAGAAATTCTTTTAACCCCCCTTAACTAATAATCCCTCACATCAAACAAGAACAGAAAGGTGTTCATCAAGAGGGTATAAGAAAAGTCATTTGTTTCGAAAATGCCCCGTTTTAACCATTTATTCATTAATAGATAAAAAAACTAAGTTAAAATTTTATTCAAATTATATAAAAGGATTTAAGAACAGGAAACATGCAAACTGGGTGTCTCCAGGAGACAAAGATCATCAGCCTGGATTTTCACAATCCCCAAACCAAGCTTAAAACAAAATCACAGCTAAATATAAAATTAGATGCTAACACTACTCATAAATGTTAATTGTGTAAGCATAACTACTTCTCGCCCCTTATTCCTAGTTCCTCTAAGGATTTTATTTGGAAAAACATAAAGTGAAATGAGATCACTTATTTTAATAGATTATGGTCTTATTATTATAAAGGTGTCCGGTTTAAACACTAATTAGTTTGAAATCCTTTCCTAGATGAAAACAAGGTCCACATTAAGGTTCTAATTTAACATGATTTAGGTGATATCCTTTTTATTCATCCGAAACAATTCAACTAT
Organism: Tanacetum coccineum; assembly: GCA_026074375.1. Taxonomy (NCBI): domain Eukaryota; kingdom Viridiplantae; phylum Streptophyta; class Magnoliopsida; order Asterales; family Asteraceae; genus Tanacetum; species Tanacetum coccineum. Next base: position 66,265 of record BQNB010005770.1, on the reverse strand, counting down.
GAGTCCAGAGACGGAGGCTTTATTTAGATATCCCCGGAGTGAAATTTGGCTTTATTTCTTTTTATTATTATTATTGCAGCAGTATTAGCCTTCGATACTTTAAACAACTGAGACAACGGGAGCGAACCATCACGAAACAGTTGTCTTATTTCAACCTTGGGAATTTCCTCGACCTTTTTGAAATCTGAGTCAACCGGAGCGAACCGTCAAGAAACAGTAAACTTTTATCGGTCTTTGATTATTATTATTATTATTATTACCTCCACCCTTTAAACAACTGAGTCATCAGGAGAGAACCTTCGGTAAACAGTAGTCTTATTTCGGCTTCGGTTTATTACATTTTATTATGGCCAAATTTTGAGTCCTGTGGTCTTTTAACTTTCGAGTCAACGGGAGCGAGACGTCAGGAAACGATAGCGTATTTCTCCACAACACTGGCAAAACCTCGATGTGTACCTTACGTTCATCAGAAGGAATTCTCTAAGAAGGGATTAAAAACTAAGAATCGTAAAAACCATGCAACTTTATTTATTAAAAATTATTTTATTGCGTTTATTTAGCTGATGGGAGCAAAAAGCCATAATTAACCTCTATGAGCTCTAAAGAGATCCAACTACTCCACGCTTAGCATCTAACTTATATTCAACTCTATCATTTTTCGTTCTTTGCAAAAATTTTAAGTCTTGCAAACGCTTAGTCTCGAAAGCTAAGGGGAAAGCTAGAGTGCAATACTTGATCAAGTCAGAATCTCCTTTGTTCTAGCCTACGGGCCTACTTATTTTTACATATTTTTATATCATTATTTATTTTTTATTTTTTAAAAATATAAATAATATATGGTCAAAACAGGGTTGCGAGGGGCACAGAACAAGCACCTGTATGATAATTTCGACAGAAAAATCCCCTCTCATTTAAACTGAACATTGCCCAAATTTTAAAAATATCGGTGCCACCCCCCACACATTAAAACAAAAAAGAGACAAATGCTAACAAAAAATGACCAAGTGTGAAAGGGAAACACGATAAATATATATATATATATAAATATATATATAATAATATAATATATATATATAAAATATATACATATAAGTAGGATCCATTAAAAGTAAATTAAAATAAGAAGGGTGAGAAGTGACTTAAACTACACATTTGAGATAGCAACGGCTTTCAATAGAATGCATTTCCCTTTATCTAATGCAACCATTTTGAGTTACGAACGTTAATTTTGATGTGTAGATGATGGCAAATTGGATTTTCATAATTTGACACATGTAGAGAGAACAAAAAATTCAAGAGAAATCATGAAAAAGCACTAAATGCGAGTGCATCCCTAAAAAAAAAATTTTTTTTAAAAGCTAAAAATATACATTATATGCACTAAGATTATAGATATGCATCTAATTTAAGTCGTGCAATCTCGAATATGCGTTATAGTTACTTCTTATCTTCTTATTTTAAGAAACTTCTTATTCTCATACTATATATACTATATAGATATAATATATATATATGATATATATATATATATATATATATATATAGATAATATATAAATATAATATATAAACTATATATATATCAATATAAATGGTGGACCGGATCTTTGCAAAACCCACTTTTTGTACAGAACAATTTTAAACCAATTAGAATTTAGTATCATTACTTTTTTTATTTAATTCAAAAGGGTATAATAGTCAAAACACATTTTGCCTTTTTTGATTTTTTTAATTAAAAAAATGTTTTTTTAAAAAGCTTTTAATTTTCGGAATAATCTTTTTATTCTAATTTTATATGTTTTTTTTATTATATACTGTCTATTCGATAGAAAAAAAAATGAGTGGCATATATGTTTTTTTTTAATATTTATAGTGGACATAATTATAACTAATATGGTAATATACACATATGTTTCTTTGTGTCACGGTCATTAATCTTCAAAACTTATACACAAAATAGACACAAATTGATATCAAATAAATATATTTCAGAATACAGAATAACAAACCAAAAACATAAAACGACAAAAAAAATTGAATGAACAGAAATACATTAGAAATATAAATCCAACTATATCCATGTTGTTTCAATAAACATGAGAGCACCTCTTCGAAAAGCATATGTGCACAGTTTCACTTTCTCTCTCAAATTTCATAGAACCCATGAGTACCCTTCAGAGAACATATATGCACCCCTCATTTTTCTCATCAAATTCTTTAAAACATATGAACTCGTTCCAAGAACATATGTGAACGTTGCGTTTTTTCGTCAAATTCATTAAAACGTACGAGTACTCTTAAGAACATATGTGCACGCTGCTCTTTCTCGTACAATTCATTAGAATATATGTGTCCGTCTACCAAAAACATATATGAGTAGCAACTTAAAAACATATGTGCACAATGCCCTTACTCCTTAAATTTATTAGAGCATAAGTGCACGCCTTAAAAAAACATATATGTTTGAATCCCTGTGCTGAAACAAAAACAAAAAATAAAATAGTGAATCATATTAGTTACAAAATCGATCATCAAATCACATGATAAAAATACAAAAAAACAAATACAAACTTTTAAAATGACCCTTCTCCATGGACTTTGCAAAAAGTGATTACAATTGCTAATTTAATTAACAATAAAAATGGAATACGAGATTTAAGAGAAAAGTTGGATTACTAATGTACAAACTAATATGCACTAGAATACAACAAATGTGAACCAGAATACTTCAAATATTTTATGGCTGTTATTTCTCAATATTTTTATCATAAAATGATTTGACCAAGTCAAGATCTCATAATTCTGAGAATTCTATTATGTGTACGAAATTGTGGGATATAGCGAGATTTCACTCATAAAATCCAGATATAATGAGGATTCCTTTCTATGATTACTATAAAAAAGTCAACATCATCATCGGACTCTTAATTTCTTCAATCGCATATAAATTGATTAAAAATGCACTAATCCATAAACTATAAATTACTTTTTACACACACAAAAATTGTAATATCGTTTTCCGCAGATTCAGCGCAAATAAAATTAAAAAAAACTTACTGAATTAGATAAATGTTGATAAGAGGAAGTGACAACAGCAACAGTGTATGACAAATATATTAGATCCCGAACATATTAGTTGTCTTTCTACTTAGGTAACGTGAGATCCTGTAGTAGGATTATTGTGGTGGAACACGCAGTGAGGATGTCTAATGGATCTACAATGTTTCTTAAAGAGTTGTGGGGCGAAGGGTGATAAATGTTTAATAAAGGTTTTGAGAAAAGATATGAGAAGAGAAAGGGAGACATGTACATTGAATTACCTAAGCAACTCCTAAAAATATGAGACATTTTTGGAAACAAATAATTTGTTAAAAATTCCTTAATGCCTACTCAATATAATAATTTACTTGACATTTCCTTCTAGTTACACATAATTACCACTATTAGACATTGCCACAAGTCATCTTATCCATTGATTAAATAATCTAATGGTTTTATATTGGTTATGTAGGTTCTGTACAAAAAAAGTGGTTCTGCAAAGAAAATGCCACTATATATATATATATAATTATAAATATATATATTATCTATCATTTAAAAAATTTATGGTATACACACACACACACACACACACACCACACATATATGAAAGGGTCACTAATGCAAATGCCACACTTAGAAGTCCATTTACTACATCGGAAATTTAGACAAAAATGAGATCTTGTGGTGTGAAACTGTGATATTTTAGTAAGGTAAATTAACGCCCCAAATGGAAAGAATCAATCGGAAGCCTCCGAAAAGATAGATTGTTACGAACCATACTTGCATGCGGGTATATACGTCAAAAAAGAAACTTGTCTAAAACTACCTCTAGGCGTAGTGGTCGGGTTATTGAAAATATATATACATATTATATATATATATATATATATATATATATATATATATATATATATATATATATATATATCATGATAAAAATTTCCTTATAGTAATAATCATGTAAATTGATCGAGACCGAGTGTTGGCGATTGAAACAAGCACGGTGGTATTCACGACCTAGTGGAATCTTGCAAGCCAAAAAACCAGATAGCACAAAATACAACATGATAGAAGCTCCCCGCACAATAAAGCTTATTCCAACACAACAATCACCTTATCTCAAAAAATGAAAATAAAAATAGATAGATAACATGGGTTGCCTCCCGAGAAGCGCGTGTTTATTAACGAGTCACTAGCTTGACTCGTTCCTGAATTTAGTTGTTCATAGGGAAAAGACAGAGATCCGGGACATCCATAGTAGGGATGTCCCCTCCGAGGTAGTTCTTGATCCGATGCCCGTTTACCTTGAAGTTGGACCAAGTTGATTTGGGATAACTCAACGTGCCATAAGAGAAACACTTCATAATTGGTAAATGGCCGTACCAATGAGATTTCAATTGACCAGAAAAATCTTCAAACCTATAATTAAAAAAGTAGAACATAAACGATCACCCGACATGGAATTCTCGATTTTGATTTTTGAATCGTGAATCTCGTTGTGTTTTCCTTAATAGATCTAAGAATTCTTATAGGCCTTAACCGACAGTCATTTAAGTCATTAATTGAACCTTTCGTGATCACCCGCATTCTAACTAATCCCAAAATTAGTCCACTTAAGGCACCAGTAGGCTTTGTGCTCGGGCCAATGGGTTAAATGACAAGCTTTACTGGTACACAACCCTATATGGAGTAACAACCAATAGAGTCTTAACACGTATGGAAAACCCATAAACGTCATCCTAACTTATCACCCTTTAGACACGATGCTCACCATGATCCTCGCAAAATCCTTTTTTAACCACGATTAAACACCTCCACTTGGCCACTAGTTTGAGGATGATACGGGGTAGAAAGCTTATGCTTAACACCATATTTTTCTAACACCATAGCAAATTGATCATTACAAAAATGTGTACCTCGATCACTAATAATGGCCCGTGAGGTTCCAAATCTGGAAAATAATTTTTAAAATTTTCACAACTACTCGGGCGTCATTTGTATAAGTGCTTGTCTCAACCATTATGGAAACTAATCGACAGCCACGAGTAATATATTTTGTTCCCTCGTGAAGACGGGAAAGCCACAGAAAGTCGAGCCCAACATCAAAAATGATCTCACAAACTGGAATAAGAATTATGAGGGCATTTTTTCGTCCCTTTTGGTGAATTTTTCCTCTGACGTTGACAGCTTACAATGATTGATTCATAGTCATGGCATCAAGAAATATAATAGTGGGTCAAAAGAAACACCGAAATCGATAAACTTTCTTGCGGTTAGTATAGGGCCATGATGTCCACGTGGACCTATAGGTGCAAGCTTCAAGATACACATAAGCTTCCTTCCCATCCAACACACCGCCAATTTTTTGATCAGCACATATTCTAAATAAATATGGTCATCCAAAAATAATGGTCTTATATCCTTATTGAAAAAAAAAACAATTTTTTCCCCCTTTCTTATTTAACCTAGGATGACATCCCTTTAATAAGCACATTACCCACTAAGTAGTTTGCAATATCGGCAAACCCATGGGTTTATTTTCATCATTAAGGGCAATCATATTCAGGGACTCGTGTAGAAAAATATCTTTTATTTCCATTTCAACGAGATCCCCTTATGAGGATTTTCAAGTCTTCTCAAATGATCAACCGCTAAATTCTCTGCTCCTTTTTTATCGCGAATCTTGATATTAAATTCTTGGAGCAAGAATTATCTCTTCGAGTAACCGGCTTAGCATCTTATTTAGCAAATAGATACTTTAAAGCCGAGTGATCCGTATACACTATTGTCTTAGACAAGACAAGGTAAGACCGAAATTTCTCAAACGCATACACCGCCGCTAATACACTATTTTTCTGTATGTGTAATGTATCTGAGCATCTGATTAAAGTCATATACACGCATAATGTATAGGCTGAAAATATTTTTTCTTTCATTGGCCCAAGACTGCTCCTACCGCAAAGTCACTTGCATCGCACATGATCTCAAACTGTAAGTCCCAGTCAAGGGCCACGAGAATTGGAGCCTCGATTAATTTCTTTTTAAGATACTCAAATGATTCAAACATCATTGGAAAATCACGAAACGATTTTCTTTCTCAAGTGAGGTCCATAGTCTGGCATTTGGAGGAAATCTTGGATGAAGTCTTCGATAATAAAGCCCGTTCAATACCTAGAACTCCTATATTCCTTTCCGTAGTAAAGGTGGTAATATTTAGCAATAACATCAACTTTAGCTTTATCAACCTCAATCCGGATTTAGAAATCTTATGGCCGAGGACAATACCCTCTTTAACCATAAAGTGACACTTCTCCTAATTTAAGACAAGATTGGTATCTTCGCACCTTTTAAGCATCATGTCTAAATGGGAGAGGCAAGAAGAGAATGAATCCCCAAAGACCGAAAAATCATCCATGAAAACTTCCATGGTTTTCTCAATCATATCATGAAAAATTGCCATTATACACCTTTGAAAAGTTCTCGGAGCATTACAAAGACCAAAAGGCATCTTACGGTAAGAAAAATATTTTCCTTTAAGGGCAGGGAAGGTGGTTTTTTCCTGGTCCTTGAGGGGATCGATATGAATTGGAAATACCCAGAAAATCAATGGGTGGGGGGGTTGTAGTGTAAACACCAAGGGGGGGGGGGGGGGGGGGGGGGGGGGGGGGGGGGGGGGCAAAGGGAGGGACACCAACCCCCAATCTAGAAAACAATAGAATTCATTCCCACTAAACGGCAAAGCATGTGAGCTAATAAAGGAAGAGGAAATGTCTTAACGTGGCGGCATTATTGTCCTAATCGATACAACACGTTGTAACAACCGTGACTTGACAGGTTAGTCAAACCAGTAGTGTTGCTTATGTGTCGTTGCAATGTACATTTAATGTGATTTTATATTTATACGTTTTATATTGTTTGTTGGATATGTGAGATTGATAATCAATTCATTGAGCGTGAACGTGCCCCTCATTAGATTGGATTATGTTAAAATTCTTTAGACTCATTTCGTTCACTTTGAGTGGACGAGGAAATGGTTATTGAATTTTTAGCGTTTTTGTTAATGTGTAAGTATTTATACGTATACGTTATATTAGTGTTAGTAATTTTAAGATAAATTTAGTTTTAAAAGTTAAGTTAAAGAGAAATGATTTATTGATGGAGAAATTGTCATGTTTTCACTTAGAGTGATAAAGGAATGAATAATACTATGAAAGAATTGTTTGGTTAATAATGGTGTGTTCTATAGTTGATAGATTAAAATGTGAAGCATCAATTTTGAGAAAGGAAATATTTGTGTAAAAAATGAGAGTATTTTTGTAAACTTTCCATAGATAGAAAGTAATTTGGAAATGAAAAGTTATTTTTTAGAAAGCGTAAAACGTAAGGTATTTGCGAAAGAAAAGGTTGTTGAGATAGTTTTATGTTTTTTATAATAATCAAACTTTCTAGTTCTTTTAGTAATAATAAAGAAAAAAAGAAAAGTCCAATAGCTTCAAACTTGTAGAAAGGTGTTATCCATTAGGCCTATATAAGTCAAACCAAGATTAGAAAATACAGATTTTTTTCAGCCCCCTTCTCCTTGTCGATCCGAATCCTCAAAGAAAAAAAAAGTTTTTTATTTTTATCAAGTAAAATTAAGGTAATCATACTATTTCCTAGTTTAATCTTTTTAGTTATCATGTTAGTATTTATGTAACCTAAACATGCATGGTTTAAGTTTATCATAAAATTAACTAGGTTTTTCTTAATTATGGTTTATCTACTGTAATTAATGGGTGAATAATGCATTAGGGTTCATAATTAAGTGGTTAATGATTTAATGAGGAATTTTAGGGCTGAATTTTGGCGTTTTGGTGATAATTAATGAGCAGAATGTTTAGGTCAGATTATAGTCGAATTCTCCATGAGGAGAGAAAGCAAACAACCTGATTTTTTTAAACTGAAGCTTTTTGTAATCGTCTCTTTCCAAAAAATCTAGCATCAGAAGGTTATTTTTATGGTCGGAAGGGGGGTTCAAATGTTGTCTTTACAAGACCGTTGTCAAAACTGTGTTTTCAGAAACAATTTTGAGTCAACATAAGTGAGGTGAAACGCCAACGTAAGGAAGTGTTTTATTAGCCCTTTTAGCAGAAAGTAACTTTCATATGTCTATTTAAGAAACCCCAAAAGTCTAAGGCAAAATTAATTTTAAGTTGGGGTTTATTTAAAGTCGAACTTTTTAGGTGTGCACTCAGATCCGAAATTGACCAGTTTTGTAAGTTGATTATCAAATGGTAATACTTAGGTTGAATGAATGCATGGAAGCTTCTGGGGAACTTAATATACACATGTGGGGTCATGTGTGAATTTTTGTGGGAATTATTGATGCGTTTTGGAATGGGTTTTGGGTCGTGCAAGATGGGGTCAAAATTATGCAGTAGAGCAGAAAGTTATAAGTGTTTATAAATAAAAGTAAAGAGTAAATAAAGATATAATGAAGTGTAAAATAATGGTAATTAGCTTTACATATAGTATAGATGATATTAGTCCATCATTAGGGTTGTTATATTGGATTAAAGCGTTTAATTACCGATGTAACATGAGCTTTTTATTGTGTATAGTTGTTAAGAAGGAGTTTGAATTGCTTGTAGCTGCACAACAAAGTGATTCATAGCCCCTATCTTTTCTAAGATTTTTCCATCGGGTGGAAACGATGCTTGATATGTGATTTTATATTACGGAGTGATATTTTGATGGTTGAGCTTACAAATGCATGTGCTATGTGGTCTATTACTTGCTGATGTGTGGAATTGAATTGACAATGGAGTCCGGGTTGGCTTGGAGCGTGGATCGTCCTTGCCCCACTTGGTGGAGCCGAGCTAATTTTTTAGGTTGAAGCATTTTGGTTTGAGTTATTTTGATCTGAAATTGTGGTGAATTAGCGATTGATTTTATATGTGATAGTTTCATGATATGTCATGCAACTGTTTATCTTTAATCAACAGAATTGTTAGATATTGTTTTGAAATGTTTGTGAGGTTGGGTCTAAAAACCTAAGGCATCTCACCAACCTAAGTGTGACAAAGTGTTTTAGGCATTGTTTTCAGGTAACTCGGATGATCGAAAATTGTTGTTAGGAGAGTTGCTAGTGAGACCCAAAGAATTGCAATTGAGATTTAGGAATTTGCCATGTCTTTTATTTGAGCAATCATGTTGATTTTGATTTCTAGACTTTCTGTTTTGATATTATAAGACTTGTATGGATGGTAATCCTTTTCATTCATATTGGGTTGTTGGATTTTTTTTTGGATTTATCATGAAACTTTTGTCTTTGTGCATTTATTACACTATTTAGGTAGACCACTATAAAGATACCATGTAGTTGTATGTTTAATATCTTTCATGTTATGCTCGCAGTTTTCGCCTTGCGGGGGGTGACAGATTGTTTTTCCCCCCCGAGCCAGGTTATAAAGAATTAGGTGGTTGAACCTAACTATAACCTAGTATCCTAGAAAGTAATGCATTTAGGGCATAAGTGTTGTGGTACGTAATACTGTATGTTTCCCCTATCTATAAGCTCTCTATTTTTGATTTACTACTGAATAAGATAAAATATATCCTTTTTTATTTGGGGATCTAATATATATACCCTGTGTTATTCTTTTAGTCTCATGTCTTCCCCCACACCTGATGAGATACGGTGAGAGATTGTGTACCTCAAATGGACCTCTCTAAGTTGGTGACTTTGAAAAAGAAAAGTCAAACCCAAGTGTGGCCCAACATAAGTGTTAATTCATTTCCTAACCTCGAGGTGTTGCTATAATCAGGATGCTTTTATATTTTTGGGGCGCGATGTGACTTCTGATTTCGTTTATCGATTTTGGGATTTATGGTTCGATAGATGGATTATTATGTTGGATTTATATTTGCATATTTATTAAGTGCTATGTGGTAATGTTGTTAATCATTGAGATGTGTGGGTCTTGGAAATAATACACCTGTGCAAAAGGTCAATTATAATTTATGGTCGCAACAGATTATAAAGGCAACACACACGTGGACTTTGACCGTTGAATGCATTGATCATTGTTGCTTGTATGGAGTATATAGGATGTAAGTTTGGATCGTTATGTAAATGGTATTAGATGTGATGTGAAATCCAGTTGATATGTTATGTTTTAGAGAAGTTCTCACTCTCTTCAACGATTGGCAATTATAATTAGGGGGTTGCATTAGAGGGTAAGAGATTTTCCCTTCATCATCGTTTGTGGATACATCGCTACCTGTTGGTGGGTCCGTCACATTCTTAAGTGGGTAGTTACTCGTTGATTCGTCGGAGATATCCACCTCGTGTTGTATTCTAGGGAGTGTTATCATAGAACTGGTGTCCTAACGTTTTCCGTTCGAAATCTCGAAATAATCGATTTGATTTGTTTTCCTTTTTGACGTAAAGGTTGACGATACATTCTTGGTTTAGTTACTAAGACCTTTGTTATGGATGAGTTTTAGGTTGGTTGGTTTGCAAAGAGTTATCTTGTCGTGTTCGTTTTCAAGTAAATAAGTATTATGTATATTGGAATTCTTAAGGAATTTTGGGAGCTATTTTGCTATCATGAAGCCAGTCGTTTACAAGTCATAAATTCCTTTTCAAAGTAAGTTTGTTGTGAAGTCGATATCATATTGTTTTAGAGTTTAAAAAAAACTGCTTTCGAAAATAAATTATATAATAAAATGCAACACTTTGTTATAACCATCATTGATTTCTTTATAACATCAATAATTAAAATAAGTTTATGAAAATTTTATTTAAAACTATGTTACACTTAAAATTAATGGCATACCTAACCAAGGCGATTCTATGTTTTAAAATGATTGGTATAAGGTTATGAGGAAAGTTTTCCTTTGGGTAAAAAGTCGGTTATTAGAACAAAGTTCTTAATCTTTAATTAATTGGGCGTGGTACGTGGGTATTATTCATGGTGTCTCTAGCATCATATGATGCATTTTGGTTAGGTCTGAAGTTTCGTTTGTAGTCGATAATTTATATTCGAGTTTTTCTACTTGGGATTGTGTGATTTTTGTGATCCATACAAATGGTGCATGTGAAGTTTGTATTGCTCATGCGTTGATCTAGAGTTGATGATATGTCCATATCGTCCCTGATGGTGCGACTAATATAGCGAAGCGAATGGAAATTTATTTCGAAATCCCAAGTAGAATGGAGATTTTTTTTCTACTTTTGATGTTAGTACCTCGTTAGTTGTGGGAAGCGCTGATTCTTGTAGGAAGAAAGTGAGTAGTTTGAAATGTCATATTATATCGGTAGAGTGAGATAACAATTCGTAAGTATGTCACCAATGAGTGTGCACGTGGGATGACGTAAGCTAGGAATGTTTTTAGGTATGCGAATGGACACGTTCAATTGTTTTACTACGGCTATGCCTTTTGTGTTAGACCAATGCACTAGCGTTTTCATGGAGTTAATGACCTGGTGTGCATGCCGTAATATAGACAAGCTCATTAAACGTATTATATTCGGATGATATTTACACCGACCCAAATCCTAAGGAGGTACGAAGTCGCACGTGAAGAGATCGTGGAGAACACGAAGAAAGAAGATGTACATGAAGTTTTCAACAACGTGGAAGCTATCTAGATTGAAGGAATCAAATAGGAATGAGCCGTATCCTTGGCATTGCCGGAAGACAATACGATTTCAGTAGATAATAGACGCACGAATAGGAAAGATTTTGAGAAGCATGTTTGAGTGAAAAATGGAGAAGGTGAATGCTTGTAACGTCGCGACAACGTGAAAAGATCTTATTAAAGGATTATATGACTAATGTATAGGGGTTTTGCACCTATAATGCTAGAGGCATAAGACGAATCGTAGACGTTGGAGAGTGATGCTATATGGATTCATTAACGTTTCAAACATCAATTACAATCATAAAGGCATTGAACAGAGCGGATCGATGGATGAATTATTTAGTGAGTATGGTTTCAGGCCAAGTACCATCTGGGAAAGGAAAATGTGGTTGTTGAATCGTGAGTAGGGAAATAGAGTGAAGCCAAGAAATGAAGCTTCTGGATTGACGTATGACGATCCAAGCTACATCGAGAAAAGGAATTGGAGTGTAAAATAAAGATTTTCCAAACAAGAACTGTCACAACAGATGTTGCGTGGCTTGGACCAACGAGTGTGAAAAGAGGTGGAGAGTGGTTCATATTGGCTATTGAAGAGGCGTATACGATAAAGTATTCTATCCATCCTGAAGCGGATGCAACTTAGTGTGGTGTTAGGTTTTCAAATTGGTGGTCGAGTATGAAGAAAAATATAGCTAGTTGCGGTAGCAAGTATTTAAAGCGTATTCGCGAGAGGAAGTTGAGTTATACAAGGTCTTCAGGATTGTGGCACAGAACCATGAGTTATCCGAGAAAAGTGAGAAAGGAAAACTAAAGATGTTATTTTGTCAATTACCAAGTTTTAAAGTGGATACAGTGCTATTGGGTGTTAGTCAATGACTAGACAAAGAGTCACCCCATTTTCTAGCTATGCTTAGGACATGGTATTGTGGATGTTAGAGGTAGATGGGATACATATCTTTCGTAGATGAGTTTTTCCCCTAAGTGGGATTAACTCGGGTATGGAAATGCTTCACTTGAAGCATGTGTGAAAGAATGTAGGTTACCGTTTTAATGGTTGTAACTAGCACATCAAATTGAATGAACCGAGTCGGTTCAAGGATTATCCTAGGTGTATGTTTAACATGTTAGACCATAGCAAGGTAATTGAGTGTTACTTAGAGAATCAGTTTGAAGGGTGTATGATGTTTTCAAAAAGTATGGTAATTGACTACCTATAAGAATGTCCATTTGAGATTTTTGAAAGATATTGGTTGATTATTACCTAAAAGAAGATTGAAGAGTGTGCATGACATTTTTAGTGTGCAAATTCGAATTTTTGGTTTGCTAAAGAACTATTAGAAGTAATTAACGTTCATTGAGTTAAGATCGATTGGTCTTGAAGGGAGGTCTTTAGGACTTCAGGTAAACTAAGTATCCACACTTGAACGGTATGACAAGAGATCATTGAGAGTTTTAATTGAAGTTGGGTACGTAAGAGTTTCTTATTGACCCTTAATATGACCCTTAGATGGGTTTGTGATTTTGGTATAAAGTTATTTTATGAATAAATTCGAAGTCGAAGCCGAATTCTTTAAAAACGTTAGGTTTGGTAACAACTTATAAACGGTTTCAAGACAGTTCTTGTTTGAGATTGCGAGACCTGTTGCAAAAATGACGTTGTACACAACCTAAGGTTTTGACGGTTTTCTCGATGATTGAGTGAGGTCTATTAGTGGATGTTTCTTTTTGTTTGTGTTTTTGTGTTGTTAAGTGCACCTTGTGGGGGTAAAAAAAGTCATTAGCTATATGGATATGGTTTGAGTGAAAGTTATGTCCGAGATTAAAGGTTGTGACAAGACTCTTTTTTTGTCAAGGAACAGTTGAGTTTTGTGGACCGAAGGTCAAAGCTTTAAAAAAGCGTAGTAAATGAGTTTAGTACCATTTCGTTGGAATTCGAAGCGTGGCCTTGAGTTTACTTGGGAACGCAAGGATTAAATGAGGTCTAAATGTCCTCAGTTGTTTGTCGATAGTGATATTGCCTCGAGTAATTAAATCTCGGGACGAGATTTTCTGAAGGTGGGGATAATGTAACAACCGTGACTTGAGCAGGTTTAGTCTAACCATTAGTGTTGACTTATTGTCTGTTGCAATTACGGTTTAATGAATTTTATGTGTTATTACTTGTTTATATGTTTTGTTGTGGATATGTGAGATTGGATAATCATCCATTAGCGTATCGCTCCCATTAGGATTGTATTTGTGATAAAATTTTTGTTGAGCTTCATTTCGTTCACTTTTGAGTTACGAGGAAATGGTTATTGAATTTTAGCGTTTTTTTTGTGTAAAATGTGTAATTAGTATACGTATACGTATTTTGTTGTTTAGTAATTTAAGATAAATTTAGGTTTTAGTGATAAGTTAAGAAAATAGTTATTTGATGAGAAACCTCATTTTTATCTCTCTTTGATAATGGAAGATGAATAATAATTTTGAAAATTGTTTTGTTAATATGTGTTGTCTAGGTGATAGATTAAAATGTGAAGCGTGTCATTTGTGAAAGAAATGATTTGTTAAAATAGCGAGCTTTTGGTAAACATTCCATATATAGAATTGAATTTGGAAATGAAAAGTTATTTTTAGAAAGCGTAAAACGTAGGTTATTTTGCGAAAAAGGTTTTTGAGATTAGTTTTATGGTTTTTATTAAATTATCACAACTTCTAGTTCGTTAGTAAATAATAAAGAACAAACAAAGGAAGTCCAATTGGTATCAAACCCTATATAACAAAACCAAGGGATTAAAAAACAAATTTTTTTCTCCCCCTTCTCCTTGGTCGACCGCAATCCTCAAGAAAAAAAAATTTTTTTTTATCAAGTTATATGGTAACATTCTATTCGAGTTTAATCTTTTTAGTTTATCATGTTAATTTAATGTAACCTAAACATGATGTATTAAGTTTTATCATAAAAATTAATTAGGTTTTCGTTAATTAAGGTTTAGTCTACTGTTAATAATGTTGAATTAATATTAGGGTATCATAATTGTAAGTGGATATGATTTTGAAATGAGGAATTAGGCTTAGAAGTATTGCGTTTTGGTGTTTAATTAATGAGCAACTTTAGTCAGATTGTTGTGGGCGAATATCTCCCTGAGTAGAGACAGCAAACAACATGATTCATTTTTTTAAACTGTAGCTTTTTGAATCTTCTTTCCAAAAAATCTAGCCTCGAAGGTTTTTATGGTCGGGAAGTGGGTCAAATGTTGTATTAACGCAAGACTCGTTTGTCAAAATGTATTTTCAGAAAACAATGTTGAAGTCAATTTAAGTGAGGTGAAAACCCTCCTTAAGAGAGTGTTTAAAATTAATCCCTTTTACATAAAGTCACTTTCATATGTCTAATTAATAAACCCCAAAAGGGCATAAGGCTAAAATAAAATTTAAGTTTTTTTTTTTTTTTATTTTTTTAAGTCGAAACATTTTAGTGTGCAAATCAGATCCACAATGACCATTTTGGTAAGTTTTGATTTTCAAAGAGGTAATACTTAGGGGTTTGAATGAATGCAAGAACTTCTGGGTGAACTCAATATACACATGTTGGGTTCATTTGTGAATTTTTGTGGAATTAAGATGCGTATTTGGTATGGTTTTCGGGGTCCGTGCAAGTTGGGTCCAAAATTATGCATTAAGCAAAGTTATAAGTGTTTAAAATAAAAGTAAAGAGTAAATAAAGGATAAATGAAGAGGTGTAAAATGATAGTAGAGATTCTTTACATATAGTAACGCTGATATTAGTCCATCCTTAGGGTTGTTATATTGGCTTTAAGTCGTTAAGCTTACCGATGGTAAACAATGAGCATTTATTGTGATAGTTGTTTAAGGAAGGAGTTGAATGCTTGTAAGCCTGCACGAACAGGGTGAGTGTCCATAGCCCCTATCTTCTACGATTTTCATCGGAGGTGGAAACGATGCTTGAGTATGTGATGTTTTTATTACTGTGATATTATGACGAGCTTAAGAAAAATGCATGTATATGTGGCTATTACTTGCTATGTGTGGAATTGAATTGACAACAACAAAATAAAGTTGGAGTCGAGTTGGCTTTGGGATCGTGGATCGTTTCCCATCCCCCACTTGGTGAGCCGAGCGATTTTTTTGAGGTTGACTATTTTGTTTGAGTTATATTTGATTTGAATTGAGTGTTGGAATGCGCTGATTGATTGTAGTATGTGATAGTTCATGATATGCCATGTCAATTGTTTATTCTTATCACAAAAATGTTGGAGTTGTTTGAAATTTTTGAGGTTGTGTCTAAAACCTCTGCAATCTGCACAACCTAGTGTTGACCGTGATGAGCATCGTTATTTCAAGTAACTCAGTGATCGATAATTGA
Organism: Tanacetum coccineum; assembly: GCA_026074375.1. Classification (NCBI taxonomy): domain Eukaryota; kingdom Viridiplantae; phylum Streptophyta; class Magnoliopsida; order Asterales; family Asteraceae; genus Tanacetum; species Tanacetum coccineum. The sequence goes on along the minus strand of BQNB010005770.1, from coordinate 50,227 downwards.
TGTTAGAGATTGCAGTGATGACCATAGATGCAAGTTGAAGATCTATGATTTTGCTATGGCCGTTTTATTTGAGCAATATGTTGATTGATTGTTCTAGACTTTGTTTAAGATATTAGTAAACTAGATGGATGGAAATCCTTATCCTTCATATTGGTCGTTCTATATTTTTATTGTTGTTAGGATTTATCATGACACTTTGTCCTTATGCATTTATTACACGAATTTAGTAATTCCTCTATAAAGATAACCATGTGCAATGTAAATATCTTTCATGTTATGCCTCGCGTTTCCGCCTGGCGGGGTGTGACAAACTCATCCCTGACCAATATCGAGTCAGAATTTAACTCATTGTTAGTCCATTAAAAACCACCGTCATACACCTATCTTTGGTACGGACGTGTCACATGACTAACCCAAGGACAATCACGAGATAGGGTAAATCAATCCATTAAATCGAGAATTTCCGATAACTTCTTCTGCTTAAATGACTTCATGAATTTTTGAATTTAACCCTTCTCTGTGTTGACAACAGTTTAAAGTCTTCTGTCCAACAATACTTAATGGGTGCAAAAATTGATCAATGCCCCTGATATCAGAATATATTCCAAGCAATTGCTTTATTTTATGTGACTTTGAAAACCTACTAATCTGATCATTTTCCTCCCTTTCAAGTCTTTAGCGATAATCACATGTAACTTTGAAGTTCCCTCAAAAAACGCGTACTCGAGGTGGGGAGGTAAGTCCTTAAGTTCTAATTCAGGAGGTTCTTCAATTGAAGATTTAGTCGTTTTGGTTTCATTATTTTTAAGCTCTTTAGGGGGGAGATCTTTTGTGGGATCATCATTTAATAATTTTTCAATAAAAAAAATATCTCCTTCTGAATCATAAATTCCATTATCTATTTCAGGTAAAAACAAGCACGGTAGTCTTTACGATCAAAGCGAATCCTGCGAGCAAAAACGGATACCTACAAAACGCAACATGGAGAAAGGCACTCCCCAACACTTATTCTAATACTACATCACACTTATTCAAAATAAAAATAAAAATAGATAGATAACACAGGTTGCCTCCCGAGAAGCACTTGTTTATTAACGAGTTACTAGCTTGACTCGCCCCCGAATTTAGGTAATCATTAAAGTAAAAGGGTAGGACGATTCAATATCTGATGGAATTTCTTCCAACTTTCGAGTTGACGTCAACGACGATAATTCCGGGATCAAATACTTCATTTTCGTATCCCGAATCAAGTAAATATAATGAGTGAATTTTAGAGAAATTTTCAGGAAAGACGATGCCAAAACCGTTTAATAAAGAAAATAATAGTCTCGGGCCAAGTATGTCAAAAACACGATAAGAACCAAAAATGCCATAACGAAAGTGTGAGAAGGTAAGGATTTGGTTAGGCATTATTAAATCAAAATTTAACTTTTCGTACGAAGGTGGAATTTTGCGGGACTTTATGAGCTATGAATTTGCACCTCTTCCATTATAATCTCCGTTTCGGACTTATCACTCTCCTCATTCTGAATATCAAAGATAGGATTGTCTGAATTTAAAGTAAACTCAGAATCGAAATCAAACAAAGGATTTGTGATAGTCATTTCGAAAGTTTTTGAAATCGGATCAAGAGAATCCAAGGGTTTCTCGGATGCCCTTGGGATTGTAACGGGGTCATCAATTAATAATTTTTCAAGAAAAAGAATATCTCCCTCCAAATCATATATTCCATTATCAATTTTAGGTGGTATTGAATCATCAAGAGCAAGAAAGGCGTCGGTATCTTCCAAGAGAAAGTCACTATCCCCGAAGGGGTTAAGAGATGGGGAAAGAGACGCGACAACAGGATCAAAATAAGGAGTGGGACTGTCACTCAAAGGATGAATCAATTTCTGAACATTTAGCACTTCGTGAAAATGGTCCTCGCATGTAGTGTCAATAATATCAATCTGATCGATTGATTCATTTCCATGCTTTTGAGGATATTGCGAAGTGCTCTCATCATTAAAGATTAATTTTTCATCACCGAATCTAAGAGTAAACTCTTCTCCGTGTACATCGACTAAAGCACAGGCCGTCCTCAAGAATGGTCTCCCTAATATAATGGAGACAGGAGCATCGACGTCATAGTCAACGACAACGAAGACAGCAGGAAACGTGAACTTACGCACTTGCATAAAGACATCCTCAGCTATACCAATCGGGTAAGCAATCGATCAGTTAGGTAACTCTAAGGTCATACGAGTGGGTATAAGTTCAAGTAACATTAACTTTTTCCAAAAAGATAGAGGCATTAAGTTGATGTTGGCACCTAGATCGGCTAGGGCCAAGCATTCCTCAAGCTCACTAAAATCACAAGGAATGAGAAATTTCCTAAGGTCTTCAAGTTTCTCGGGTAACTTTTTAAGGAGGGCCGCTGAGCAATTCTCATTAAGAGGAGTATTAGCCAATTCTAGAATTTTCTCCTTATTAGTAAAGAGATCTTTCAACATCTTAGCATATTTTGGCATTTGAGCTAACGCTTTAGCAAAACTGATATTAAAGTGTAGTTTCTTGAACATATGCAAGAACTTATGAATATCAAATTTGTCTTGAAGCTTATCCTTTTTCAACCTCGAAGGATAAGGAATAAGAGGCTGATGAGGATTTCGCTCAAGGATCTCATTTGATTTAGAAGCTGGAGCTAGCTGGATTGCCGGAGATAGGACTCGTGTTGTACTTTCTTAACTTGAAATGTGCACCTGGTCCATGGTCGTCTCTGGGTCTCGTTCCACCTCCTTAGAAGAAGAAGAAAGAGGATTAAGAGATGGAACTGATTGTCCAGTCAAAGTAATACCACTCTGTGTGGAAATTACTTTTATATCTTTCATAGGGTTAGGAATAGTGTTGCTAGGAAGCGTACCCTAGGGTCTTTCATTAAAAGCTTTTTCAATTTTTGTCATTTGATTTGCTAATAATTGAAACTTAGCATCAGATGCAACCATATGTTGTCTTAATATCTCATCTGTAGATGGAAAATTTGGAGTTTGGTGAAAATTCATCTGAGCTTGATTTTGATTGAAATTTTGACCTTGGTTTTAATTAAAGCCTTGATTCTGATTATAATTATTCCCTTGGTTAAAATTATGCCCTCGATGTTTTGATTAATCCCTTAATTCTGATAACCTTGATTAGAACGATTTTGATACTGATTCTAGTTATTCCTGTTCTGAAAGTTTTGATTATTCTAATTCAAATTATTTGCTTGATTGAAACCGGGTGGCCTATGATAATTGTTGGAACGATAGTTTAAGAGATTATGGTTTCCTTGAGGTTGGTAAGAGTTACCTCCCGCATTGTAGTTTCCCATAGCAGCATATACGTCTCCTTGAGTGAAGCCACCAGCGGCTTGACACTTAGAATAATAATGTGGACCACTACAACTCTCGCAACTTGGATTAACAACATTAACTTGCTAATTGTATTAGCTCATTCTTAGAAAATTCTTGTTCATTTCGGCAATTTGTTGAGTAAGGGCTGCTATCTCAGGAGATGAAGAACTGATCGATCTATATGACTCTCCCCTTTGAGTTGAGGTATCCCAGTCATTGTGGTGAGCGGTCATATTTTATGAGTAACATGTTATGATTAGGTCACCGGTCAATCGACAACTTGTAATGTTCCCAAGCTTCGAATAAAGATTCTTCAGGAAGCAGTCAGAAGTTACAGATATCATTTCTTAATTTTGTAACCATAGAAGGAGGGAAGTATTTTGATAGAAACTTGGTAACCATCTCCTCCCAGCTATGGATAGAATTCTTTTATAGATGATCAAACAAAGCGGTGGCATGATGTGTCAAAGAATAAGGAAAGAGACATAAGCGCAGAACGCCATGCGGGACTCCATTTTGCTTCATGCTGTGAGTCACTATCAAGAACTTGTCAATATGCTTATTAGCATCGTCACCTGGTAAACCATGGTATTGACAGCTCTGTTGGACTTGTTGACTCATGTGATTCTTAAGTCCGAAATCCGTAGCCTGAATGTTAACGGGAGCGATCAGTCCGTCTCGGCCATTCATAGACGGTTGGCACAGCTCCTCCATTATTCGGAGATCGGGAGCTGGATTTTGAGGAATAGGACCTGTAGGAGGAGGTCCTTGATTGTTATTCATGTTAATTTCTTTAAAATAAAATAAAAGTGACGGTTCACCACGATTTCTTCGTCGGATTAATCTCTCGAGATCTTCAAAAGGCGAGAAGAAGTCAATCGTAGAAGAACGTGTGCACATGCACTAAAAAGAAATAAGAAGATAGAAAATATTTTTGGATTTTTTTGTAAAGATAATAAAAGTGAAATAAAATTATTTTTGGTATTTTTTTAATATATATATATATATATATATATATATATATATATATAAGAAAAGGAAAAATAAAATAGAAATGGAAAATATTTTTTTTGGATTTTTATTATTTTTTTATTTTTATTTTTTAAAAACACGAAAATGAATTTTCAAAAGAAAGGATCTTCAAGGCACTAACTCGAAACACAAGGCAAAAATCGTATAAAATCTCCTTGGCAGCGGCGCAAAAAACTTGATGCGTGTCGTTTAACGTGTCGAAGTAATATTTAAGTATTTCCCATTTAGATAAAAGAATTACTTGAGGACAAGTTATAATTAAATCTACCGGAGTCGTGTCCACGGTGATGTATGAATAGAGATTCAGGTTTATGTTCTTAATTGGAAGCTTGATTATCAAATATTTTTGATTTGTTTTAAACTAATGATTTAAACTACGAAATAATAAGCTAAAAGATCTAAAATATATGCTTAACGGATATGTTTGTCAAGTGAGGCAAAAAAAAAAATTAAGTGTGAAGGAAAGTATTTATTGATGAATTAGTACCCATTTAAAAAGCATTTTCTCACAACGTTGGTTTATTTTGAAAACAATCTTTTATTTTGGTATTAATTACTAGATTAATGTCTGATTATCCTAACGGCTTTTGCCCGTCAAAATAACCAAAAAGAAATCTAAATAATCCAAAAATTATTAATCAACAATTCCTTTTTATTTCACATTTAATTCACTAGTCACTATTCACTTAACAAGCATATGATAATCTACTCATTAATCATATCAACAATCAAATCAACAATCATAAACATATTTACATAATTAAACTAAAACTACTAAGTATTGAAATAGGAAAGAAAGTAGAACCCGTTGGACGAAACGAGACGAATTAAACCACCCGATCTTATAAACTAAATAAAATACTAAGTTTACTTCTTTATTATATTTTGTTTAACTTATTTAGTTAATAAAGTTGTCAACTTTATATACTAAAAAGCTTTGTAAAATCTATAAAAGCTTTAAACTTAGAAATTAAATTAGCTTATAAAACCCTTAGCTCCACGCCTTAGATGTTGGAATGTTTTCATCAAACAAAATCAAGGTTAAAATGAACAATATAACAATTATAAGCTATAGACTAAACTAAAAACTATAAAATTTATTAAACTAGATAAAAAAAATGAAAACTTTAGATCTAAATACACTCAAAACTAAGGTGTTCACTTTGAAAAGTAAACGAGAATTAGGGATATTTAAGGACTAGATCTAAAATAATAAACCAACAAGCTTAATTGAACAAGCTAAAAACTATAAGCAATTAATATAAAAAACTAGATAAAAACTGAAAACTTTAGATCTAAATCCACCCAAAACTAAGGTGTTCACTTTGAAAAGTGAACGAGAATCAGGTATATTTAAGGATTAGATCTAATTAATAAGCTACTTGAAAAAGCTAACAACTTTAAGATATAGAAAACTAAACAATTAATCTATTATTAATAAATCTAAATCCACCCGAAACTAAGATGTTCTCTTCGAAAAGTAAACGAGAATCGGGTATATTTAAGGATTAGATCTAAAAATAATAAACCAAAAAGCTAAATGAAAAAAAACTAAAAGCTAAATAAACTACTCTAAAATAAGCTATATAAAGCTTATTCGAAAGATTAAAAAACCAAAAATATTTGAAAGAAGCTAAATCGAATAAGCTATAAGGAAGCTATCTGAAAATAAGCTATTCTCAATAATCCAAGAATACGCTATAGAAGAGCTTATTTGGATAAAAACTAGAAAAAATAAGATAAGAAAGATTAGAGGATAAGAAAAAGGAATAAGCTTAAGTGACACCAACCTTTAAAAACTTCATCTTCATTAATAATAAGCTAGTACAATAAGCTAAAACAACAAGCTTAAAAAAGCTTTTACAATAAGCTAAACTATTACAATAAGCTAAATCTAAAAACTACTATGTGAAAACTAAAATGAAAAGAAAGCGTGTAGGAAAAGAATGCTTAAATGAGGAGAAAGGGATCCACTTATAGCCCAAAGCTTAGAGGGGCATTTTGGTCATTTCACGTGAGCCAGAAGGTGCCCAAAATTATGATGCATTCATAGCCAATCCTTCGGACACGTCACCTTTAATCAACTAATCAATGAGATCTCCTAGATGCATCGAATCATTCGTCTGATAGCTGCCCCTTTTTCGTCACTGTGTACACATGTCAACCTCCCATTGGCCAACAACCTCGTACCTGCCATGTCAAACTGCCACCTCGTACTGCCACCAATCATTAGCCGCCCTGCCACCTCGTACTTCCATGTCAGACTGCCACATGTACCTACAGTTATTAGCTTTTAGAGTCGCCGCCACATGGCAGACAGTCATTGGACAGCCGTCGCCATGTGGCAGATGGTGGGACCCACATGACACGTCATTGCTGATGTCAGCAGATCAACGGTCAACAGTCAGTCAACGACTGGTTAACGGTCAGTCAACGACCGGTCAACGGCCACGTGTCAGCCATGTGGAGTGCAAATAAGGCAGGTCAGGTTTATTAAAAGAAAGGTCAAATAAGGCAGGTCAGGTTTATTAAAAGAAAGGTCAAATATAAATTTGACTGGTTCATAAAAGATTATTTGGACTGGTTCAAAAGGTGAGGAAGGTACCGACGGACTCGTAATTTTGTGCTCTTTCTAATGAAGTGATCGTGGAATTTTTTTGGCTTCGTTTGAATCTCGATAAACGTGAAAACGTCATTGAAACTCATCCGAAAGTTACCGTTTTTGCTTTGTTTTCAATCCTTTATACATGCAAGACATAATAACACATACCAAACATAAGATGCAATATAATTTCACATATTTTAGGGTTATTAGTCCATTTTAGTGTGTTTTCTGGTATAAAAATGATGTGTGTTTAAGCACACATCAATACGCATCCATTTAGGAAAACTCTAATGCGTATATTACATGTTGATATAGGTTATATAGATTACAAATCCCAACATTTGAAACCTACTAATGATAAATCTTTTGATAAATGCAAATTTTATATATCTGGTAAGATGGCATGCAAGCTTTTTCCGCATCTAACGGAAAGAGCTAAAGATCTACTAACACTTATACATACTAATGTGTGTGGCCCTTTTATAACCGTGGCACGCAAGCTTTTTCCGCATCTAACGGAAAGAGCTAGCTAATTCATAATCTTTACTCATGGTTTTAGCTGTTATGGTTATGTTTACATGATCAAACAAAAACTTAAAGTGTTTGAAACATTTAAGGCTTTTCAAAATGAAGTATAAAATTGACTCAGAAAGACCATAAAGGCTCTTCGATCTGATCAAGGAGACGAGTAATTGGATCACTTAAAGATTGTATGATTGTCTTTCAACCCACACACCATAACATAATGGGGTGTCTGAAAGGAGGAATCAAACTTTGCTTAATATGGTTCGATCAATTATGAATCTAACAACTCAGTCAATGTCCTTTTGGGGACATGCTCTAGAGTTTGTAGCTCGCATACTCAACATGGTTCCAACTGATCTGTGTTTTTACAAGCTTTAAATTTATAATAACTAGAAATACCAATTTTGACTAAAAACATAACATTCGGGCAAATATACCCTATTCGAGTGTAATATAGTATTAGGTAAGTTCAGGTCGTTCCACAGGATTTGTTACAATTCATAGATTGTTTATCAAGTAACAAAGCTAATTGATTGTCACGGGTCAAATAGCCAAAACATGTGCATAAAGCAAGCAGGGAACAAGACATAATTCACATAACATAATAGATAGAAATAGAGTAAGACTTTATATAAACAAAATCATACAAGTCATATATGAAGGTTAATCATAATATCAAGCATATCTACCAATGATAACATAGAATCTTTTCAGCCTATATACTATATCATCAGAAGTGCATTAAGAATGGTTTATATCAAATATGCATATACATGAATTCTTCCCAACTCGGTCGGTCAATATAAGGAAGGGTCTTAAACATTATTCTACTTGGGTTGTTTATCAATTTATCACACAATTCTCACAAGCATGATATTGACATGTCATAAACAAATGGTTAAAAATACATCAAGACAATTAACCCTTTTGGCCTATTTCAATTGCAATGATATACCAAGAGATAAACAATTATGTAAGCAAGATAACATCTAATTTATAAACATGTATATTCATAGTCATAGCAAAATCATTCAAATATTATTCATGTTTCACATATTATAACAAAGTACCATTACTAATATTTTGACTACAACAACCACCAACCCAAAACTAATAGTTCCATGATCAACCAACAACCAAATGCTACTAAGATAACCAAGAATATACCAAGTAACTTCTAGAAATTCACAACATATCACCACATGGAGTGTTTGGTTAAAAGGTTTATGGTGATGATCTTAAGAGAATTTGGTGTGAATCCTCTAAGAATCAAAGTAAGAAGTGTTTAGATTCTGGAAATGGATGGTAGGTGGTCTAGATATGGTGTTAGAACTGGGAAATTTATGAATATGGTGGTGGTTCATGGTGGTAGCATGGTGGTAGCGTGATGGTGTAGAGGGGTGTTTGGATAATTGGGTCCTAAGACCCTCGCCACTCTTTCCTCCTCTCCAAACTAATTTCTAGAGAGAGTGTGTGTGATATATGAGTTGTGTGTGAGAATATATATGAAATAAGAGAGCCAAGGATGGTATTTATAGGCTATTCGGGGGTCAAAGTGTGTCGCACAAACTTATTTGTGCGCCACACATAGGGAGTTAATGCATAGTTCATTCAATTGCCTTTAATTTTCTCCACCGCCTCAAAAGTGCGCCGCACTTTGGGTAAAACCGCCGCACTTCGGGTGTTAAAGGAATTTTCAGTTCTGGTGAAAAGTGCTCCGCACTTTCTGCAAGTGCGGCATACTTTTATTCATTTTCAGCAGTTGGCCTTTTTATTGGTTGTAGATAATTGAATTCCGCTCACGTGGCCGCCAAAATCGCGTTAAACGGAGTTTGTATGACCGAGTTATGACCAAAACAGTGAACAGGTGTCGGGAGATCTTTATCTTCAGTTATTTCTTCGTTTAAGCTTCAAATCTTCGTGTATTCTTCCGTTTTCTTCCACGAAACATCAAAAGAACCCACAATAGCAAATATACTTGATTAAGTACCGAAAGTTCTTATATTTAACCAAATTAGATATATAAAAGCATTGATAACGCATATAGAAATATGTATAATTTGAGCGTTATCAAATCCCCCCACACTTAAACTTTGCTTGCCCTCAAGCAAATCTAAGAAAAGAAATTCACAAAGAAAATTCGTACATGACAAGACAAGGAAATATATATATATATATATATTTAAAATGTTGATATATATATATTTTTTTTAATTTTTTTTTTTTATTGAGTGTGAAAATATCGAAAATATTTTTGGTTTTTTAATAAATAAGCGCAAAAGGCCCAAACACCCACTCGCTTAAGGGTTTGCTTGTCCTCAAGCAAAATAAGGAAAATAATAAGCTTTACAAAACAAACATTGAATTTTGAAAAATATTTTTGGATTTTTAAATACGCAAAAGCAGAGATGTTTGACAATACCCAATGATCTTCAAGCTGTTATAACATGACTAAGCACCTCACGAATAATTTCCTTATTAATTGGTGTAGTTTATATTAGCTTATTATGTCTATTATTGCTTATTTGTTTGCTAGCATGATTAGTGAGTGTTTCCTTTATATGCTTGTAAGTAGTTTGTGAATAGGAATTATGTGGAAATAAAAAGGGATTATTGATTAATAGTTTTGGCAAAAAAAATTATTTAGATTAATGTTTTGGTTATTCGAACGGGAAAAAGTCGTAAGAATAATTAGGCATTAATCTAATAATTAATATTTTGATAAAAATTGTTTTCAAAATTAAACCAATGTTTTGAGAAAATAATTTATTAGACGGGTATTAGTTCATCATTAAGAACTAAATTTCACACTTAAGGATCTATTCACTTTACTTAACAAGCATATTTATTTTTATATATAAAGTTGATCTTATTGCTTAGTTTATAGTTTTAGTATAATTTATAGTTTATTTTATATATTTAGTATTAAATCAAAAAAATCAACCAAAAGATAATCAAGCATCAAATTAGTACATTTAACATGAATTTAAATTTCATCTCACTTCGCGCTTCGACACCGGTAGGTTGAATATTACTTTTCCTAAAGTAATTTTTATATCGAACGGGAAATACTTATATACTATTACTTGATTCGTTCTCACGAACAACATCAGGGTGGTTCAGGTCATGTTAATCATGTTATTAGATTACCACTTGAACATGGGATTTATCAGGGATGCTTGGGAAGGTTTGATCATTCCAACTCTAGTGTTGGAACTACCCTGTTAACGCTCATCACTTTATATACTTTTAAAATTGCACAGGAAATTTACAGAGAGGGTTAATAATCTATATAGCGTTATTAGACTAGTTCTTGGGATAGTTGGGACTAATCACTATGACTGGTTGCCCTTACCTCTGGGACTTTCGGGGGATTCGATGAATCGCAGGATTATAGAACATACTCATGATATCTATTCAGGTTGTCGACTTTAGAAAACACACTCATAAATACAAGAATTAGAACATTGCACTTGAGATCAAGATAATTTAAAATGTAGGATGTTTTAATTTGTTAATATGGGTTCATCTTTTAGTAGTTTTCCACTATACCATCCTTGATTGATAAAACCACTTTTGTTTTCTTATCTATAGTCTTACAATTTAATTATTCAAACAACTTTTAAACATGAAAACCATTTAAACTCGTATTTAAACCGCCTTTAAGCTCTTGGGACGGACTTTGGCATTTACCAAAAACTACCTATTACTCATGATCGGGTTCGCTCGCCCGTTAGTTGCGTTTTGTAAGGTGTGAAACGGAGTTTTATAAATTTATAAACTCGGTAATAATTAGATTTTAAAAAAATACACATTCATACCTTCACCACAATTCAAGAGTTTTATGCGAGTTATAGGTTTGACGTGAGTGAACTCGTTGTAACCCCTTGCACTTTTCTGAATCTATATGATCTAGTTAGTCCTTTAACTCTTTTTAATTTTGTCATTCCGTCTAGAATCATGTTATGTGTTGACGGTGGTGAATCTATGTTTATCTTGGTTATCTATCTTTTTATTGCTTATGTTAATCCTTTTTAGAGGATTTTATCTATGTTGATCATGATTTGGGAGGTTTGCCTCGTAAATAGCTTGAAATTTATAAATCAAATAACGAGTCCTGACACGTCCGTTAATGTCCACATTAAATCTAAGAGTTTATAACTATAAGACCTATGGTGTGAATATTCAAAGTTCATCTAAAAACATTTTTACATTCGTTAAAAATGCAAGAAACTTTCGGGTCACATTTTAAGTCACGGATTATGATCGTTAAGTAACCGACAAGCGATAGGCACTGACCGTTTCCTAGGATGCCAGGAACGAAAAAATTTGAACCCTTGGAGACATAGAGGATTCCATTTTCAGGTGGCGTTTTGTCAACCATTGGTACTATATCTTGTCTTATACCTTATAAAAAACACACATAGTTACAAAAACCATAAAAGATCAAAAAAATTGTCTCCTTCTCTTGGCTGATTTTCGGAACACCAAACACACACACACACACAAAACCATATTTTTGTTATTTTGATCAAGAACGTGATGGTATAAACGTACCGAGTTGATTCTAGTAGTCGGTGTATCATTAAAACAACATTTGCTTTGTAGGTTTAGTGTTAATCTCATCTTCAAAATCCTCTTTTTGTAAGTCATCTTAATTTAAATATTTGTTTACTTTTGAATGCCTTATGATGCATAGATGTTAGTTGTACAAGTTATTTTCTAAAAATCGAAAGCGAAAAGTTTGCAAATAAATAATAAGGGTATTGTTTGGCTCGAACTAGGGAAAAGGGTCACAAGGAAAGATCATTTTTATATTTTGGTGGTGATGGTTGAATAACATTTATATACTATATAACTTATTTATCATCTAGCTTAAAAATAAGCTCTCGAGGAGCTTATTGTAGTTTGTAACGCGTTATAGTTTATTTTCGGGACATAAAATGGTCACAAGGAAAGTGGTGTTGGTTATTTACCTATTGTGTCATATTTTTATAAGCTTATTATGGTAGCTTATTTTGAGAACTAGAGTAACTTATACCTTATTAGCTTATTTATAAGCTATAAATATTGGTTTTGGGCTTATTATGCCACAGCCCAAAAAGGGACAATAAGTCGTGGCTTATTTGTCACCTTTTTGTGGTTCGGATTATTTTCGTGGCTTATTGTTTAGCTTATTTGAATACTAGATATATTCGCGTATCTTATAACTCGCGGTTGATTTCGGACTTGAAATATTTTCGTAAAGGTTGTTTGGTCCTATGAAGGTCACGGTTCAAAGTTGAGGCCCATTAAGTTTTAGCTTAGCTATGGTGTCCTTGATTCGGCTCGCTTTCTATTTACTACTAATACATATCTAGAACGATATTTTGGACTAATAAGTATTTAAGTTCTAAACGATACGATTTTGGATTTACTATTGGGCCTTAAAGCCCAATAAGTGAAAAACTAGTGATTTTGAGCATTGAAACGGATTCTTGATTGATTTGTGCTTTGTTAAGCTAAAAGGGTTAGAATAGTTGTTTGGAAAATACTTTTTGATAAAACAACACGAAAACGTAGATTTTGACATTTTTTCGGAAATTATGATTTGAAGAAAGTGTTGAAAAATAAGGTTTGAAATCTTGAAAAACGTCCTATAAACGAACGGGTCATGCCGAAATTTTATAAAAATACCATACTTGGAAAATATTTCACTAAGACTTATTTTCTTAAAATCTGACAAAAGACGAAATAAAATATTATTATAAATCGACTAAAAAAAGAAAAATATATTTTATAATTTTATAAAATATAAAACTCTTACCATCTATCTTGTGTATTTAAAACGTGTTAATACTCATCATTTGAGCACTTAATCTAGGTAACTTGGGTTTACCGAGAAAACTGTCGAAACATATTCAATAATGGTTTATCATTTATTCATTTACTTTTAAGTTTCTACTTCTTATTGATTTTAACTTGTCCTATTTTCTTAAATGTATCAAGTATTAAACATCTAATGAAAAATACTTTTTGTCATATCTTACTTCGAATTCTAAATATCAACCATCACACATTATATGTTAAGGTGATCGGACAACGCACAATTGACCTTATGCATCAACCTTAAAACACCTTGAAAAACGTATGCTCTAAATGAACATTAACTGGATTCGGTCGTGTCCGGACGTCGTTGCAATTGCTTGTTTGATCTTGATCTCTGCTACTTATCACATTTTTGCTTATGGTGAGTTCTCGTTGCCTTCACTTTCTTAAACTATTTCCATTGAGGGAAATGGATACTCAAATCTGTTTTGAACTTGTTTTCATTACTGTGCGAAACTTTTATCTTTTTAGACAATGCTATGTGCCTATGACTGCTATGTGAATGACATGAGATTTGGTTGAACTTGTTTTGTGGATCTTGTGATCTTGTGATTTTGAGATCTTTTGATCTTGTGGAAATCGTAGAGGGGGGTGAATATGTTTCCATTAAAAATCTAAAAATGTTTCGTATCAAATTACCGATCAAGCGTGATACAATATGATTGGGTGTTCATTACGTGTATATATACACATATTAATACATCGGATTTACACAATACAACCAACACAACATATTGCATTTATTCAAGACTAATTAAAAATATAATCAACACATCACAAAATCTGCTAAGTAATAATATATAAGCCGATAGATGCGAGTAATAAATGTAAAGAGATAAGTGAAGGAAATGCAAACCGGACACGATGATTTATAGTGGTTTTCGGTCACGAAGGCACCTTTGGCCTACTCCACTCCTCCGTAGTACCCAACGCAAGAGTTACTTCACTAGTCAACAAGTCCCTTAAGGGGAGAAAACGTACACTAATAACGTTTGTGACACGATTTACGACACAAAGCTAATGTCGAGTTCTATCTTAGCTAGAACCAATCTAATCACAACACGACTTCACGACTTCACGATTCGTTCACGACTTCACATCTCACGATTCTTCAAACTTCACAACTTCTTCACACTCTCTCACAACTTCTTCACAACTTCAAACATTTTCACACTTCCACAACTTTCACTTTCAACAATACTTATATCACAACTATCTAAAAACTACTTAGTAAGATCACCAAGATCTAACTACAATACACACATGATCACTATGATCAGCAATTACACAAGTTTGAATAGCATGGACTCGATCTTTACATTGTAAATGTAAGACATGTCCGAAATGCCCTGTTATCTAGCCCTACCCTAACTTCGTTATCTTAATGATAACGAAGATTCTTCTCTTGCACTTGAATGGATGGATGATTGGATCACCTATTTTAAAATACTTTATAATAGTAAGTGATAAAAAGCTCAAAGGGTTTGAAAGGAGTTTTAGATCTGATGGAAAACTTTGTGCAAAGGAGGTTGAGAACAAACGTTGGGGAATAATGTCCAGTATTTATTAGGAAAAAAAAAGAGGAGCAAAGTCTATGGCCGGCCCCCCCTTAAATAGGGTGTCGGCCCCTTTAATTTGAAGCGGGGCCGCCCATGTAATTAAGGGGGCCGCCCCTTATTCAGACGCTCCCTTTTTGTCCTATTCAGGGGAAGTGTTTACTGGACCATTTCTAACCGTTTCTAGGTGGAAAATTTAAATTCAAAATATTTATTTTAAATAAAATATTTCTTATAAATACAAAAATGTTTTGTATATATTTTAAAAATGTTTGTCCCATTTTATAAATGTAAGGTTTGGAAAAATAAAAAATTTCTTTGATCATTCAACAAATTAAAGTTTGTTTGTTCATACCTTTAGTGATTTACGTCGGGTGCGAACTTAAATTAGTTGTTGAAGAAAACTTGAGACGTCGAAAGATGTTGACGAATTGATGATTTGTGATTACGAGTAACTTAAGCACTTTACGTTATGTGTTATAAGTTACATGTTTGTCATCACCAAAACATGAAGAGAATGTATAGATTAAATATCGCAATATTTCTACCAACAATCTCCCCCTTTTTGATGATGACAAAATATGTAAACTATAACTCATAGTAAAATGTATAAGTTACTTGTTTACACTTCTTCTCCCCATTTTGTCGAAACAAAAAGGTGGACTCCAAGACGAGACTTTTACTACACTTCAACTCTTCAATCAAAGAGGCGAGCTTGCATCATCCTAAGTGAAGTCTTGATTCTATCAATCCCTTTTAAATAATGACATCCTTTTGAACATTAACTCAAGCGGATCCATGGATCAAATTAGTTGCAAACTCTTAACCTACATCAATGGTTAGTTTCGTGCAACAAAAAATATATAGGGATGAAATACACATATCAAGAAATGTGTAGATGTCTTAAATGGTTGCAAACGTAATGGCTTAGACATTTGCAAATGCTCCCCTTGGTGTTTGCTCCCCTTGATTGGGGTCCCCAAGAAATCAAGTAACCGAAAACTGGCTACAAAACAAAGTTAGTAGAAAAATGAACATATATATAATGATGATGATAGATATATATGCAAGACACTTAGTGGGGAACAAATCATATATGTTTTAGGTATATGCACTCTAAAGTGTGGCACTAAAACCAAAAAAAATGATGAATGCTTAAGACATGGAAATGTTTTAGGAACCAATGACAAGATTCGACGACACATGCTTAAGGAATAAGAATCGACCAACACCCTTTGATATTGTACCGACTTTAATAAATGAGAACAAAATTCGTTTATTGATTGACACGCTAATGAGAATGACTTCTTCTAAGATGCCATTTGGATAATGAGTGTTAACGTATTTTGAGAGACATGTTACTAAGAATATCATCATCTAACCAAGATAATGATTTGAATTCGGATAGACTTTTATTCAAGGGGTTGTATTGGAAGAAGATTCCTATCAAGGTTCTTGGTTAGCATTTGTATGCTTTTCATGTTTGGGCGTGTTTAAGGTTGAACATTTCGTAGACTTTAGGTCGAATCTATGTTTGAACAATAAGGGGATGATTTGTTGAGTAATAACATATTCTAAATGTAAATTTTTGAACCTAGACGAATGTTATTCGAATTATCTTGGCGAGATATACTCTAAACGTATAAAAGAAAATAAAGATGACAGAATGATATGTTTTTGAAACAAAGAAGGATGAGCGTGAATGGAAAGGGAAGGTGATGGCTAAAGGTTGAAAATGTGGTTTAGATGAATATATCGTTTGACAAAGGTGGATTGTTGTGATGATGATGGTGAGAATGAGGTTGTATTTCTAGATAGAGGTGTTTGGTTGTAGTCAATGGGTGAAGATGAAGTGCCTTTGGTTGATGGTGTTTTGAAAGGTGCATTAGGAGCACTTGGTGATGATAGTTGAAGTTTGGGTGATGGGGTTTTGGTGTCTTCATTTGTTAAATCAATGAAGAGTTGCTTTGGTAGTATGATTGTGAAATGAGGTGGTATTACCTTCATGGTTTTAAATACCAATGGATGATTTCAACAACACTTGAAGTTGAATATCTTCTTTGTGTTCATCATACTTGCTAGAAGTGGAAAGATTTGGTAGTTCTTTCAATGGTGGTGAACTTGTGTATGAAAAAAGTATAAAAGCATCGGACAATGCTGGTGACTCAGATAACACTTGAAGCTGAATGTCTTCTTTATGTTCTTCACTTGGAAGAGTGGAAATGATTGGTGGTTCTTTCATGGATGGTGAATGTGGGATGAAATAAGTAAGAGTCGCGACAATGTGACGACTCGATAACACTTGAAGCTTGAATGCTCTTCATTGCTGTGCTACACTTTAGATAGTAAGTGGATATGATGCATTTCTTTACTAAAGTCACTTGACTTTTAACAACATAGGTACACCTGCTTATCGAGGTTAGGATCATGAGGATAAGACTATATTTCATTGCGTCTTTTGGACAAACATAGGCTACTAATGCTTTAGGATTGTAGGGATATCGAGGGTGAGATTCCTTTCATTACAGTAATTCACTTTTGGTGGTTTGGGTTGCACTAGAACTTGTTATGAGGTTTATGGTTATGAGTTTGCGTGTTTGTAGAAAGTTAATAGGGTGAACGAGTGTGTTATCCCTTCCCATTAAATTTCTGCTCATCCAGGACATAAATTGAGGAAATAAAAGAAGAAATGAAGAGAATTCAGATTGCAAGCGTTGGCTTGACAATGTCATGACAAATGTATTGGTTTGATACAAAACGAACTTCAATCAGCGAAGTTTTGTAGCTCTTCTCGAGGCATGGTGAATGTACATAGAAAATCATATTGAGGTATGAGGTTTCTTATAGGTAGTGCGCAAAAACGGTGGACGGAGGTATTTACATCTATTTTATAATAGAGGCTTTGATAAAGGTTTTTGTAAACGAATTTGCTTGAACAATGGTGACATTTTATTTGCATTTCGCTAATTAAAATTATTAAATATTCGGAAACAAAATATTTAAGTTTTCAAACCTACTTAGAGGTGTATTAGATTTTTATTACCCTTACCTTGAGAAAGAGTAGATCATTTTGAAAAGAACGATATGATGATTAAGGAATGTGTGAGTGGAGGACTACTAAGAAATTAGACCATTTAGAGACTATTATAACCTATCGGATTGTGATACTAAGGTTCACATGTAATAAGGGTTTATATAAATTTCTTAGTGTAAGAAATCTATTACCTATAAGCATTAAATATAAGACATATTGGTAGCGGTTTATCTAAGGCATTAATGTGTATAACTATATGGACATTAACGTTAATTGAGATAGGCATATCTAATTCGTTATGCATCAAATCAATATAGTGTAAATGCACATTTAACACGTAAGTCATGTAAAATGACGCATACAAAACATATTAGCATTTAGCTTTTTGGGAGCATGTTTCCTTTTTGATATAAGACTAGAGATGTTTTCTATATTGCTAAATAAGATGAACTCCTTTATAATAGACAATGTATTTAATAGCTAAGAATTATAACATTGAGCATCAAGATAATCAAGAGACATATTAATGGCATTGTGTTTGGATTGACTTAAGACAAGGCCTCCTAATTTCTAATATGCTTATTGTGGCATCCTCATCCCCCACATAATGATATACAAACTCATCGAATGTATTACTATCCTTAGCATATTTAGGAAGGTAGCCATTTACTTCAAGTTTTAGGAGAATGTGTATGTGACTATATCACTAAGTGGTACTCAATTTAGGCTTAAAACACGGCCATTTTTATGGGTTATACACCATGATACCAACTTCACTCACTTGGAAGCAGTCAAACGTTTACAGCCAAATTGAATTTCTAGTCGATAGATTCTCCTAGTGGAAAGTTTTATTATTTTTATTCTCATGTTGGACAAAATAGAATTCTTATATTTGCCTAGTGAAATGTAGCAAAGATAAAATTTGTATTATCTTTTCATAAAGGGCCTACCATGACTCAACTAACATGCTTTAATTCTAGTTCGCATAATCTTAATCAAGATGAGTGGAATTCTTAGATAAGTGTAAGTAAGATGTGTTAGCCTCATTTATTGAGTTCGAACAAGGATGCTCGGTCAATTTTCGATGGAGCTTCGGGTCTTTAATTAGTTATGTTTTAACAGGATAATATCGGGAATCGGGCTCGATAGTTAATCTAATTATTGTGATATGTTTCGGGTTTAATCCAAACAAACCCGAGCCCGGGTCTAGTTAATATCTCGCGCGTCAATTAAATGTAGTAGGGGTTATATATATATTTAGATATTTTCTAAATATCTAAATATATATATATAGATATTTTATTTTTCAAAATATCAAGTTTTATCTTTTTCATAATATCTAAAAATTCTTTTTCTTATTCTCTCTCTCAACTCTCTCTCTTCTCTCTCTATTTCGTCACTCTCTCTCCTTCTCTTTTCTTGATTCGTGGTTCGGGTTATGAAGTGAAGTGGTAAAACGGGTTCCTACAAGATGTTTTAAGAATGCTTCATTGCATGTCTTGAGAAATGAATCTCATCAATATTATTTATCTTAATTGAGTTTGTGATTCTTTAATAATAAATGATTTTAAAAAGAAACATATTTTATTCTTAAGCAAATATTATTTTCTAAGATAATTATTTTTTATCAAAGTTGTATATCATAAATGTATTTTCACTTGTTTATGCATTGACACATATTGTCATAGGTTATTTTTCAATTCTAATAACTTATATTTTTCAAATTATATGTAATGTATTTTCTTATAACACAACCAAAATTTATTGCTACGAAGAAAATAAAATGCATTTAGGATTTATATTATCCTTTATAAAATCATTAGAATAGATAAGTTCATTAATTCCTATAAAAAATACTGTTTCCTTAACATATGTTTTCCTAGGTGAATAAAAGAATAACATTCTTATTTAAGAATTTAGTCAAATATGATATGAGTTTTATAGTTGTGCTTTAAGTTGTTTCTATGAAGCTAAGATTACATATGTTGTAAATTTGTTGATGTTTGGTTTTTCGGAAATGAACACATTATAGTAATTGCATTGCAATGTAATTTCTTGACTATTTCGGACGAAACATCAATTTGTTCAATTACTTCTTTGTTATGTCATGTATGTTTTAAACATATTAGATAATTTTTTATTTGGAACACAAATATTGGACAAGGTAGACTCAATATGAACATTATCCCATACAGTGTGAGGTTATGATCCCAATGCATATTCTTTTTATCTATAAAAGGATACAATTATTTTCATATCAATCTCTAGTGTGATTGTGTATGTAGATGCAAAGCAATTATCTTTTATTTATAATTTGTTATAATCTTGAAACTAAAACAAATAAGAATCTGATTTTTGTCCATACTAAAAACTTGTCATTAGTTTCGATAAAATTTTCATCCTAAATTTGCATATATGAATTGATATATTCTTTGAAAATCTTTCTTGACCCGCACGAACACTCAATTTAAAAGAAAATAAGATAATATTTAAATAGTGTGTTCCAATTAATCCCAAGATTAGTTGTAAATTTGACTTGTACAAAAAACTATTTGTTGTTATGTTATAATATCATAGGTTTTGACAATTTTTGAGTTTGAGTGTTCTAACCATTTTTTATACAACACACGTCTTTTGTATAAAACACTATATGTTTTTAAAAAAAAAAAATTATGTGTGTTTGTTAGAACTGCGAGCACAAGCATTCTCTTTTTTCTTAGTTATTTATGATTTATACAGATCTTTTCTTTTGTTTGACCAACCCAAGGTCAAACCAAGCAAGTTGTGAATTCTAGATTAAATCGATGGAAATATTATTAGTGTGACTAGTTTTTAATACATTTAGTAATATATGACAGTTATTGAACTCTTATTCCTATATATATTACCCATACCCAAAAAGATTTTACAAGTATGCTAACATTTGTAAGTTAAGTGATCTATGCCTATATGCAATGCAGAAGAACATTTTGCATCTTAATGCAAGAAATCTAGCTATAAGTTTAGTTATGCATAATCCGAAAAACTAGCTACTATACGAAAAGTGTACAAGGCACTTGTGCTTAGTTATTCAATAAGCTGACATTACAATAGCAACGATCATTTTATAATGTTTTACTAACTTAAGATATAAAGAAATGCACATAATCACTAGCATACCACATAAACGAGCTTGGTCGTAGTTTGCGTATTAGATTACTGACAATGTATACTTAGCTCGGTTTTGTTTGAAGACAAATTAGTTTCCTCCCCATTTCAAAAATCAAGTTTAATATTTTTGAAAAGTTAATTACACCATTTTTCAAAGATATACCGACTAGAAATGTCCGACTGAAAGGAAAAGACAAAAATACAAGTTTTTAGGTTTAAAAACGGCGAACTCAAAGTTTTGGGACAATAGTAGGTAATTTTGCCTTTCTATCTAAAATTAAGTTGAATAAATATACTTGGAAGTATTTTTATATGAAAGTAGACTCAATTCTCTTCGAAATGGCGGGTGGCACGACTTCTACGGACTTACGGTTGATTTTATATGATTTTCAAGTTTCTGGAAAAAAAACTGCCGAATCAGACAGGTGGTCCCCTTAAAATTAAGGGGGCCGCCAGGAGGAATTTAAGTGGGCCGCCAAATATTTAAGGGGGCCGCCCACCTGATACTCAGAATTATGATTTTTGTAAAAAATTGTTTTCTGACTTTGCGGACAAGTGTTGGTGACAACTTTCTGGAATTTGAACCGAACATTTAAAAACATTATTTTAAGCATCTTTTTACTCGAGCTGTGGATAATTAGTGTATATAGATCATCAAAATAATACATGTTAATCAACAATATCCACTTTGTCATATTTTAATCACCTTGTCGGGTAATTTTGTTACTTGGATTCGCTACTCTAATTTTTAACCCATTCGTTTTGATAATTAGAGCGATGGGTGGGGGGCTCATGCATTCCAAAATGTGGAAATCGTAGAGGGGGGTGAATACGTTTCCATTAAAAATATTAAAATGTTTCGTTTCAACTTACTGATCGAGCGTGATACATTAGGAAGAGTGTTCTACGAGTTATATACACATATTAATACAATCAGATTTACATCAATACAAAAACCAACAAACAAATATATTTCATATTTTTCAGGACTTAATTAAAAACTATATAATTCAACACATTTCCACACTTGCAAGTATAAATATATAGTGATAGATGGGTATAATGTAAATAGATAAGTTGAAAGGAAATTCAAACGGTCACGATGATTTATAGTGGGTTCGGTCTACGAAGGCACCTCTATCTCGCCCTCTACTCCACTCCCGGAGTACCCAACTCGAGAGTTACTTCACGAGTCAAACAAGCTCCCTAAGGCGGATGAAAACCGTCACGATACAACGTTGCTTACACCGATTTACGACACAAAGATAAATGTCGAGTTCTAATCTTAGCTAGAACCAATCTATCACAACACGACTTCACGACTTGTTCACGACTTCACGACTTCTTCACAACTTCACGACTTCTTCACAACTTCACAACTTCACTTCACCACACTACTTATATCACAATATCTAAAAGCTACTTGTAAGATCACCCATGATCTAAACTACAATACACGACCATGATCACCATGATCAAAGCATTACACAAGTAGGGAATCATTGGACTCGATTATTTACATTGTGATATGTATTAAGGACATGTCAACGAATGCCCAAACTAGCCTTACCTAACTTCGTATCTTAATGATGATAACGAAAGTTCTTATCTTGCACTTTTAATGGGATGGAGCTGATTGGATCACATTTTAAACAAACTTATAATAAGTTAATTGATCAAATGAAAAGGGTTTGAAGGAGGTTTTAGATCTGAGGAAAACTCTTTTCTGTGCAAAGATGGTGAGAAAAACATTAGGGGAATTAGTACAAGTATTTTATAGGACAAAAAGATAGGAGCGGAGTCTGATGGTCGGCCCCCTTATAATTAGGGTGCCGGGGACCCCTTAATTTTAAGGGGGATCGCCCATGTAATTATGGGGGTCGCCCTTAATCAGACGCTCCCTTTTAGTCTATACGGGGAGTGTTTACTGGACATTTCTAGCGTTTCTAAGTAGAAAAATCGAAATCAAATTTTTTATTTTTGAATAAAAACTTTTCTTATAAATACAAAAAATGTTTTGTATATATTTTAAAAATATTTGTCCTATTTTATAAATGTAAGGTTTGGAAAAATAAAAAATTTCTTTGATCATTCAACAAATTAAAGTTTGTTTGTTCATACCTTTAGTGATTTACGTCGGGTACAAACTTAAATTAGTTGTTGAAGAAAACTTGAGACGTTTGGGATACTTTTTTTTTGTCGAAAAGATGTTGACGATATTGATGATTTGTGATTGCGAGTAACTTAAGCACTTTACGTTATGTGTTATAAGTTTACATGTTTGTCATCACCAAACTTGGAGAGATTGTATAGATTTATTCATCGTTATTATTCTACCACGATTTGATGAACTTGTGAACTTGTGGACCTTCCGCCCTATGTATAGCTCCAGCTAGTAGGCTTTAGGTGCTTGTAAACTAAGAGCTAGAACTCTGAGAAGTATTGGTATCATTTTGGTTGTGTATCTATGGATCTATGATAGCATGGCGTTGATATGTTAGAATCTAATCTATTGCGTGTATTCACTATCAAATTGCACAATTGTCCACGACTTAAAACTATGGCACAAAAACTGGGTTTTTATCAAACCTACGAGCTCACTAACTTTATGTTGACCTTTTCGAGTATCATTTTTAGGTGTTGTTAATGATCAATGAAGTCAAATTGCAAGCTTTAGCAGACCTTAAGAGCATCTTGTATGGATCATATTTTGAGAGATCTTGCATTGAAACTTTATTTGAACTTAATCATTTTGGGGATTGTTATCTTGAGTCTAGTATCATCCCTTGCGTGGGAAATTTGGTTGTAAGCTTTGAGACTATGTGATGTGTTCTTTGACGTATCTTCACTCAAGTTCTTACTTGTGGTCGGAGAATGCCACGACACTTTTATGAATGCAGTTTAGTTTTTATCTATCTTGTATCTTGTGTTGTGATGATTAATTCTCCGTCACGCCTCGTGTTTCTGCCTAAGTTGGGGTGTGACAATCTGTTAGCCTTAATTATATTAAGTCGAACAAGAATGTCATCGGTCTTATTAAGTCAACTAGGTCTTGTATTGTAATAGGCTAGTCGGGTTCAACGGGCTTGGATTGTAAACTAATATTGTCCGTGTTTTGGGCTCAAAGCCCAAGATATGCCAAGCCCGGCCCAAGTAATAAGCCCATACGCTAACTAGATGGCTAGGGGTATAAAAGAAACCCTCTCCACACATGGAGAGGGTGTTGGTTGCACATGCTCTCATTTGTAACTCACCAATTCTCTCTCTAAACTAACATTCCAAGTTTTCTTACTTCTTTCTTTTCTTTCTTATTTATGCTCATATAAGGCTTATTTGGGTTTGCTTATTTGTTGGGTAAGGAATATTTAGACTAACATGGGCTATACTCGACATGGGGTTATTATCTAAAGCAAAATGAACAAACTCAAAGTTCTAGAGCCAGAAGAGATTCAAATTTATAAATTCTCATTAGGACAAATGTTCAAAAATACACTGCTGTAACACTATAAACGTTCAAAGTTGTTGTAACAAAGAGTCCTACGCATTATCCTTGAGATCTTGCCAGAACATCCGACTGATACTTAAGTATTCACCGTGAAGATGGAAATCCTGCTTGAGCCAACATCAAACAAGCTCTTGGTAGGTGACTTGCAAGATTCTATTATGAATCAAAGCTTGTGATATATCTGGATATTAATTTTGGTCAGTAAATGAATTGATGACATAATCAGAAAGATAAATAACTATCCGATTCACTCTTTACCGTGTTGTCTGCTTTGAGACGTTTGGTAATGTAGAACAAGCAAGCATGGTGCAATTCTAATACATTTGTGTTAGAAGATTCCTATGCTTTGAGCTAGATAAACCCTTGTCAATGGAGATTATTTGAATCTACCTGATCACAGGTATAGTTATTTATACTATAAAACAGGAGGAAACCGAAGGTTAATGCAACACGAAAACTAAAGATGATTGACAAAGCCCTATTCATTTTTATTGCAACTGTCTTATTTCAGGTTTAGACGACGGTGGTGCAGCCTCATTCCAGCGAAGTCGGATTCATAAACCACATGCTCATACTCATGCTTTCAAAGTTAATCGCTCAACATCAAGCCATTGATTCTAATCTTCCCCACCATCAAAGAGCCTCATAATCAAATAAAGAATCGTCAATTGGAAGATTTGTTAGACTAATAATCATATATGTCAACAAGATGTAACAAGTTATGAGGCATTGTTGGTCAGAGCATAAGATGATCAAGAAGAATCAAATCAAGATGATTCTAAGTCAAGGAGATGATGCAAGATAACGATCCTCAAGAATCAAAGTCAAAAAAGATTAAAGGCTCAAGATCAAGATCACAAAGCATGAATGTATAAAGCCATTACAAACAAGACAAGACCAAAACAAGGCAAAGCATAAACGTCAAAAGTCATATCTTCAACGTCAGGGGAGACAATGATAAAACAAAGCAAACTCCTACAAGAATGTTATCGGTGGTACGGAGGAGTTTGAAGAAAGAGACCTCAACATTGGGGGAGATTGTTAGCCTTAATTATATTAAGTCGAACAAGAATGTCATCGGTCTTATTAAGTCAACTAGGTCTTGTATTATAATAGGCTAGTCGGGTTCAACGAGCTTGGATTGTAAACTAATATTGTCCGTGTTTCGGGCTCAAAGCCCAAGATATGCCAAGCCCGGCCCAAGTAATAAGCCCATACGCCAACTAGATGGCTAGGGGTATAAAAGAAACCCTCTCCACACATGGAGAGGGTGTTGGTTGCACATGCTCTCATTTGTAACTCACCAATTCTCTCTCTAAACTAACATTCCAAGTTTTCTTTCTTCCTTTCTTTTCTTTCTTATTTCCAGCTCATATAGGGCTTATTTGGGTTTGCTTTTTTATTGGGTAAGGATTATTATTGGATTAACACAATCGTATCTTGAACTTCAATATGTATGGACACATGAAAACGCCTAAATTATACATGTTTTTGGTGGCGTTATTTGCATTTATTTTATCATTTCTCATGAACTTTTGGTACTTAATCAAGTATATTTGCTATTATAGGTTCATGATATGTGTCGTGGAAGAAAACGGAAGAATACACGAAGATTTAAAGCTTAAACAAAGAAGTAAACCAAAGTTGAATGCTTCCTGACACCTGTTCACTGTTTTGGCCATAACTCGGTCATACGAACTCCGTTTTAGTTGGTTCAAGCGGCTACGCGAAAAGAATTCAAATATCTACAACCATGAAAAAGGCCAAGTGCTGAAATTACAAAAAGTGCAAACGTTTTTACCAAAAAGAGTTGGGCGCACTTTGGTCTGTGGAAAAATTAAAGGCAATTAAATGCTAAGTGCATTAACTCACTATGTGCGGCGCACAAATAAGTTTGTGCGGCGCACTTTGGCCCGCGAAAAGCCTATAAATATAATACCATCTTGGCTCCCTCATTTTACACATTCACACAAACAAACCTCCAACTCATGTGTACTACTTAGGATAGGTGTTTTTGGTGATAAAGGCTTGAAAAACCTTTGATCCTATCACATATAACACCATCAATACCGCCATTAGAAATCAAGGGGTTAGAGGTGTTCTTGAAGGAATTTGGATGGTTTAGCTTGATGTTCATCAACAAACCCATATTTTGATCCATCAAAGAAGCGTAATTGAAGTGTTATTTCGAATCTATAAGCTATTATGACAGAATTGTTCATAGTTTCTGGGGTTTTACTTTGAATATAATAAAGTGTTCTTGAGAAATTCTTGTGAAATCACTAACATTTGCTCTTGGAATTTGGTATTAATCTTGTTGATCTTTGATTTATGATTATTATGATTGTTTGAGTTATAATGTTTTTTGTTACTTCTTGATCATGGAGTAGTTCATCTTGTGGTTGTTTGGGCAATATAGTGATCTTGGATATTGAGGCATTGGATTATGTGTTTATTGAATGGTTAAAACTTATATTTTTATACAAGAATATAGGCGAAAGGGTTATTTTTATATCTGCGTGTTTAATAATTCCACGTAATATATTGGGTTATATAAAACTTATAAAGGCCAAAAGGATTTTGTTGTTATTAATCGATTTATCACTGTTATATTTATAGCCGAAAGGATTTGGTAACTTGTGCAATCTTTATTCTGTAAACTTGGTAAACATCTATCCTTACACACTTTTTTTTTTTTTTTTTTTCATTGTCCTTGTTGTGATCATTGCCTAAACAAACATACTTTAATCTTTGCTTGAATCATCTCTTTTATTGCTTTCTTTACAATATTCGATATATGCACAATTTGGTTAATTTGATCCGTGACAATCATTTTAGCCTTAGCACCTTTAATTTATCAAATCTATGATAAACAATCAATTCCGTGGAACGACCTGGACTTACCTAATCCTATATTATACTCGAATAGGGTATACTTGCCCGAATGTTGTGTTTTTAGTAAAAATTGGTATTTCTAGTATTATAAATTTAAAACTTGTAAAAACACACATCAAGTTTTTGGCGCCGCTGCCGGGGAATTGTTTAAGTTGTTATCAGTTTGTTGCTTGTTTCAGGTGCTATTTTGTTTCACAAAATTTTCAAACTCGTCGTACCGTTTTTTGGCAAACAGAAACCAAAAATCATTTTTTCTTCAGGAAGTACGCCGCACATCCTATTTGTGCGCCGGTTTTCTTGAAAACCCAAGAAGTACGCCGTACTTTACCCAAGTACGCCGCACTTTCTGCAATTTTCACAAACAAAATCTTATTTAAAAAACCCAAAACCCCCAATTTGCTAGTCTTAGGTTCTATAATCATTTGGAATTGTATTTTATCTGATTATATGCCTTGCGTATTTGAAATTATCTAGTTTATCATAATGTTCGAAAAAAACATAAAATTTCTAGAAAAGCTGGCGCACTTTTCCTAATGTACACTGTACCTATCCAAAAAAATATTTTATTTATTTATCCTTATTTGCTATATATAATTAAATTAAAATATATTTATATATATATAAAAATCTATAAAATAAAATATTTATAAAAAAATATATGAAAATAATTCAGTTTATTTTGAATATTATCCTATTAGCCTTAATTATATATATAAAAATGTCTTTTTGCAAAATGCTTAACGTATGTATAAATCCCCTATCTTTTGGAAAACTACTAGTAAGTCTAATATATAAATTTAAATAAAATTAAAAAAAAAAAATTTTAAAAAATTAAACCCAAAGGATTTATAAATTAAATTATCAAAAAAATAATCCTATTCAGATTGAAATCACACAAATCTTCCACCGAACATCCTATCGTTAATGAATTTGTCATCATAAATATACCTGAAGAGGATATTAAACCCAAACAAATAATTCTCGATCCTGATGATCAGCCTATGTGGGAAAGTGCTAAGACTGTAGCACCAACTCCTAATTCTGCCATTATTCAACTCGATGTTGATGACAACTTTGTTATCATAGTAACTCATTAATATGATTTCGGGAAAGATAAATTCGATGGTTATCCTGCGTGGCAGATCCGCATGAAAATTACGTGAAGTTCTCGCAATCTGCAAACATGTTTCAGATACGGTGAAACGAGTGTGAAGCTATTCAAGCTTTTGCTATTTCCTTTTGCTTGTGCGATAAAGCTAAAAATGGTTTAATGAACTTAATGATGAGTCTATAACATATCGTCCGGGAACAAAATGAGAAAGCTTTTATAAAAAAATTATTTCCACCATCGTTGTTTAACTGTCTTTTACTTGAAATCAGAAGTTTCTCTCAACTTGTATGTGAAAGTCTAACCGAAGCTTGGTTACGACTCAAGAGCATGCTTCGAAAATGTCATGGGCACGGTCTGACCAAAGGAGCTATTATTCAAATATTCTATCACGGTCTAGACGAACCCACTCAAGGAATCCTGGACGTATAAAAACTAGAGGAATCTTCATCTATAAAAAGTCCCATATCAGCTGTTTCAATTTCTTATTGCTTAAAGTCCCCTTTTTGAACATGATTGGTACCTCTCATTAAATCTAAAAAAAGAAATCATCAAAATTCTGTTCTTTCACCGATGGAAAGTGATTAGTAATACTGATAATTCTGATTTATGGAAAAGTTAAAGGCTGAGGTTCTCAAATTAAAGCTTAAATTATAAGAATTGCAAACGTTATGCGATGAGAAATATAATGAGCTTAGAAATTGAAACGCTTCTAAAAACAACATGAACGATGATACTCCGATGTGTAATGTCATGAAGCCAATTACATCCAATCTGAAGGTTATGAAAACTGAAATTCTTATGATTCGTTTTCTCACCAATCCCTTCATGATCCTAATAATTATGAGAAATCGCTCAAAGAATTAGACAATGATGTGAAAAATGATCTCGGAGATTTCAAAAGACGTATCTGTAGCATGAGAACTGTTCATTGGAAACTTTTTGCCAGAGACGATGGTAAAACCACCGGTGTTTTACCTAACAAAGAGTCTAAAATAGTCAACCAAGAACCTCAATCTAAAACAGATCTTGAGAAATCAATGACCAAATTCTCGGATAGTCAAAGAGTTTTAAATATGTTTGTCAAAAACAATGTTAACAATATGATTATAAAGATGAAACAAAATGAAAAGAATTTCTAAACTATATTTAAAAACATGGAAAGAAAAATAGATGTGGCTCAAGTCTCTAAAGTCTCTTTAGAACAAGCCAGTAGGACTGGCCCTCCTCCTCAAGCTCACACCGAGCAAGTGAATGTCGTATTCATCGAGAGGGGAAAGTCCGATGATTCTCCGAAAACTCAAAAAGATTCACCACCTCCTATTATCGTTAACAATAAAATCAAAAAAGATATAACTATCTAAGACATCAAAAAGGGTTATCACGTGGTCAAAACAAAAGAGTATCCATTCTGTGAGTACATTCTAAAAATACCATACCCTCAAGCTTTAAAAGTGGATCACTCCCACTTGAACCGTATCATTAAAGAATCTTAAATCAAGTTAAGTATGATAAAAATAATAATAGTAGTGATAGTAAATAATACTAATAAAAATAAAAATATATATATAATTTTTTTTTATAAAAACAAAAACTTTGCAGTCTTTAAGTATGTCACGCATTCGGCCGGTGTGTCGCGTATCTCGATTTCTGCATCCAAAAAGAAATTTATCAAACTTTGTAGGTGTGTTCGCTGGAAACCCTCACGAGACTACAACTCGTCCACTTGGGACACCGAGGGGTTTAAAGGCTAGTTGCATATGCTAAATGCAAGTGTGGTACCTACGAAAGTGCGTTTTTGTATTTAATGTTTTTCTTGTAGTTGTGTCTATTTTGCAGATTAAATAAAACAGGTGGAGCTTAAAGTAGTGGTTGGCATTTTACACTTGGAAACTTATATATTTGGATTATTATATTATATGTGGTAGAATACACATGCTTGGCATTTCGTTTCGCGTCATATTCTTCAGAATTCAACCAAGAAGTTAAGAACCTTGGGAAGTACCGTTTTCCCTTAATTTTCCCTATTTTCTATATTTATCAGTTCTCACATTGAGGGCAATGTTCAACTTAAGTGTGGAGGGGTAGCAAATAGGAAAAATTAATCATGTCCCTCTATGTTTGCCCTGCAGAAAGAAGAAATTATCAAACTTTCAACTGATATTTTCTAGAAAATTAAAAAAATTAATATATACTTTCCCTTTTAAAATTAAAATGCATACGCTTAGTAAGGCAAATCCAACCGGATTGACATTTTAACTAGCACAAAATCAACCCACTTAAATTGTAAGGTTCGCCTCTAGATCTTAAGGAATTCGGGTATCCACTTTAATACCCAAGATAATTTTTGCCTTTAGCTTGTTCGAGTTAGGGTTGAATGCAGTCATATGTGTCTATTCCGTCGTTATGAATGTGTACGTATGGTCTTTGTCGCCTTTTCTGGAATATTGGTATTGGTATAAAGTTATATGAGTGGGACGGTAATTTAGTAGCTCCAAAACTTATGCTTGATTATCATTCTTGACAAAATCGGGAAAACAAGTTAATGTATCACGGGATTTTACAAGTCAAAGAAATAAACCGTATAATTTTAAAAATTTAGTAGATCGGTTTCAACTAAAAAATGAAGTAGATCGGTTCCAACTAGAAATGAATAGA
The DNA here is from genome assembly GCA_026074375.1 of Tanacetum coccineum. Lineage (NCBI taxonomy): Eukaryota > Viridiplantae > Streptophyta > Magnoliopsida > Asterales > Asteraceae > Tanacetum > Tanacetum coccineum. The sequence continues at coordinate 18,920 of BQNB010005770.1, read as the reverse complement.
TCGGTTCCAACTAAAGATGAAGTAGATCGATTCTAACTAGCGATGAGGTAGATCGGTTCCAACTAGAAATGAATAGATCGGTTCCAACTAAAGATGACGTAGATCGGTTCCAACTAGAGATGAAGTAGATCGGTTCCAACTAGAAATAAATAGATCGGTTCCAACTAAAGGTGAAGTAGATCGGTTCCAACTAGAGATGAAGTAGATCAGTTCCAACTAGAAATGAATAGATCGGTTCCAACAAAAGATGAAGTAGATCGGTTCCAACTAGAGATGAAGTAGATCGGTTCCAACTAGAAATGAATAGATCGGTTCCAACTAAAGGTGAAGTAGATTGGTTCCAACTAGAGATGAAGTAGATCGGTTCCAACTAGAAATGAATAGATCAGTTCCAACTAACACTTTTTGATAGATTTTTCCTAAATTTTCTTGTATAACTAGTATTACTAAACCTATAGGTACCTTAAAAATATAAACTTTATGTTTTTAAGCCAAAAATTTCAAAATCAAGATTTGTACTATATAAAGTTTTTCAAAAACCAAAGTTGAAAAAAATGAGTTTTTCTTGATTCAAAGCTTATGCACCTATATCCAAGGATACTAGATCAAATTTACCTATGTAAATGATCTTTTAGTGTAAGGAGAAGCTTCAAAACAAAGAAAGAAAACTAGAAAAGGACGTACGGTGTAAACAAAAACGAACTACACGAACAAAAACAAACTCAAACATAAAAACTAAGCATACCACTCCATGGCTCTTGATACCAATTGAAGAATTTCTAATAACATACTTGATGAGGGAAAGAGAGGTACTTTTAGAGAGAGAGTGGTTGGATGAACACTTTACAGAGAGAAAGTAAACATGAAGAGAAAATGCATTAATGTGTGTGAAATAATGAACAACCAACACCTCTCCAAGGCATGGAGAGGGTATTTATACAACCCATATGGCCGGCCATGGTTAGCTTGTGGGCTTTCCATGGGCCTTTTGGCCCTATTAGATTATTAAACATTACATTGGACTAACTATGGGCTTTGACTAACTATTATTGGAAGTGACCGATACTTTTCGTGTTTCTAACACTAGTTTGTGTACACCACTTAGAATAAGGATTTTTGGTGACTAAGGCTTGACAAACCTTTGATAAAAACAGCCCTTGGTACCACGACATCCCTTGATCATACTTCCACTCAATCAAACCCGTGCCAGACGATTTTGGCTTGTTATTTCTTGATCCCAGAAGTGTAGTGACAGTACATGAAGGTTCGAGATAATAGGAATCAATAGCTTGGGTTATTGATAATAGTTTTTGGTTAGAAAAGCTTGTAATCACCATATTTTGATCTTATAACTTTGGTACACTTCTATTATCTTTTGATATGAAAGTTTAATATGTGTATTACTTGTTTGATTATGGAGTAGTGGTCTTGTGTTTGATTGGGCGATATGTGACCTTTGATATGGAGCGTTTGGATATGTGTTTATTGAATTGGTTAAACATTATTTTATTAAGTATAAAGGCCGAAAGGATGCTTATTGGATCATGTTTATCATTCCACTTATTATATTGGTTATAATAGTGTATAAAGGCTGAAAGGATTCGTTGTTATTAACTAGTATATTCACTTGTTACATTTAAAGGCCGAAAGGATTTGTAACTTGTAATATCTTTATTCTCTAAACTTGTAAACACTATCCTAAACACTCCTATGTCTTAGTGATCATTGCCTAAACAAACATACTTTAATCATTTGTTTGAATCGTCTCTTCATCGCTTTCTTTACAATATTTGATATGTGCACATTTTGGTTAATTTGATAAGTGACAATCATATTGACCTTAGCACCTTAATTACAAACTGTGAAAACTACAATTCTCTTGGGATGACCTGTACTTACCTAAGCTATATTACATACAAAAGGGTATACTTTCCCGTTTTGTGTTTTTAGTCGTATGTTTGGTAAATCTAGTTATTATAAATTTAAAGCTTGTAAAAACACACATCAAGTTTTTAGCGGCGCTGCTGGGGAATTGTTTAAGTTGTCATCAGTCTGTTTGTTCGATTTTGGTGCTACTTGTTTGATTTAACGTGCTTTAACGTGTTTGCTTTAATAATCAGTTTGCTAGTACGGCGCACATTTTTCTATGTGCACCGCACTTTCCCTGTGAAAGTACGCCGCACTCCATTTCGAGTGCGCCGCATTTTTTCCCGTGATCAAACTAGTTGTGTAACTGATTAATTTCAGTATCTAAAAATTCCAAACTACTACCTTCTGAATTTGTATATATTTAGTTTATCTTCATATTCGAAAAACCCAAAAATATATGTTTGTTTCGTTTTGATTTTTTGTTTTAGTTGTTTAAATTGTTTCTCATTAGCTTATTTACTTGCTTTTCTTTGTTAGTTTTGTGTTATTTTCTATATTGCTTATATTGTTTTCTATAATAAACTGAAACATAAAAAAGAAGGTTCTGAAAATTTCCAGAAAAACCGGCATACTTGGACTCAAGTGCGCCGCGTTCATACTCTGTTAGGTTTAAGAAAAAGACTCGGTCGCCCCGTGTACTGTACAGTTTATCCTAGCTCGTAGTTTAATGTTTAACTTATGACATACGGTAATGGGCAGGGCATTAAACCCACACGTGTAAGCCCATACCAAGGCCCTGGGCCGGTTTTGTAAGAACATATAAATACCTCTTCCATCCCATGGAAGAGGTGGTTGGTCATTTCATTTATCAAATATCACTTTCTCTCACTAGAAGCTTTTCTCTCTTGTCTTTCTCTCTAGATTCGGCCAATCCCTACCATCACCATTGTGTTATGATATCCAATATCCTACATACTCAAACCCAGAAAACCGACGCACTTGCACTCAAGTGCGCCGCACTTATCTATCTAAGTAAAAAAAATCTTTTATCCATTTATCCTATCTTCTATATATTTATAGTAAGAATTAAAATATATCTAAATAAATATATATAAATATATAAAAATATAAAAAATATAAATATAAATATATAGATAAAAATATAAATATATTAGCCTTAATTATATAATAGATTAAAAAGGTCTTTTTGGAAAATGCTTAACGTATGTATAAATCCACGATCGTGGGAAAAACAACTAGTAAGTGTAATATATAAATTAAATAAAAATTTAATAACAAGGACTAGTAAAATTAAAATGATCTAAAAAGAGTCCATTCATATCGAATCACTCAAATTTTCAACCCAACATCCTTTTGTTAATGAATTTTTCGTCATAAATATACCTGAAGAGGATGTTGAAACATACAAATAGTAATTCTCGATCCTAATGATCAACCCATGTGAGAAAATGCTAAGACTGTAGCACCGACTCCTAATTTTGTCATTGTTCGACCCGATGTTGATGACAACTTTGTTATCAATAGTACCCACTTGAAAATTAGTTGGAAAAATAAATTCGATGGTTATTTGTGGGTCGATCCGCATGACCACATCCGAGAATTTCTCGCCATCTACGACATGTTCAAATATGGTGAAACTCAAAGTGAAGTTGTCAAGCTTTTGATATTTCCCTTATCCTTGTGCGATAAATCTAAAACCTGGTTTAACGAACTTAATGAAGAGTCTATAACATCGTGGGATCAAATGAGAAGAGCTTTTATAAGTAGATTCTTTCCACCTTCGTTATTTAATCGTCTTTTACTTGAAATCAGATGTTTCTCTCAAAACGTATGTGAAAGTCTAACCGAAGCTTGGTTACATCTGAAGAACATGCTTCAAAAATGTCATGGGCATGGTCTGACCAAATGAGCTATTATTCAAATATTCTATGACGGTCTAGACAAACTCACTCAAGAAATCCTGGACGAAACAGCTGGAGGAATCTTCCTCTACAAAAGTCCAAATCAAGCTTTTCAACTTCTTGAGGACAAAGTCCTTTTTAAACTTGATTGGTCCATTAAATCTAAAAACGAACATCATTAAAAATTTGTTGTTGGAAGTAATAGTAATAATAATAATTCTCGATTAATGGAAAAATTGGAGGCTCTAACTATAAAAATGGATTCTCTATTTATAAGCTTAAAAGAAGAATTTCAAGATATGCGTAACAAATATTATGACCTTAGAGATAACCACGCCTATAAAAATCGCATGAACGATGACACGCCGATGTGTGAACGTCATGAAACGACTTACATCCATTCTAGAGGTTATCAAAACCAAAATTCTCATGATTTGTATTATGATCCTAAAACAAATAATGATTCCAAAAAATCACTCGCACAATTAAACAATGACGTTAAACAGGATCTCGAACATTTCAAAAGCTGTATCCGTAGCATGAGAACTGTTTATGATAAGTTTTTTGACAGAGACGATCAATCTAAAATAGATCTTGAAAAATTAATCACCAAATTCTTGGATGGTCAAAGAGTTTCAAATATGTTTGTCAAGAACAATGTTAACGATATGAATATAAAGATGATGCAAAACGAAAATAATTGCCAAACTATATATAAAAATATGGAAAGAAAAATAGATAAGTGGTCGAAATCACAAAATCGCGTCTCCTCAGAACAAACCGATAGGACTGACCCACCGCCTCCTCTAGCTCAAATTGAGCACGTGAATGCCGTATTCACCGGGAGTGGAAATTCCGATAATCCTCCAAAAGTTCAAAAAGATCCACCACGTCCTATTATCGTTAACAATAAAATCAAAAAAGATAAACCTGTTAAGACATCGAAAAGGGGCTATTACATGGTCAAAATAAAAGAATATCCATTTTTTAAATATATACCAAAAATACCAGAGCTCATATCCAAAAATTACATACGCTTACATCATTTCAGAGTGGATCATTCCACTTGAACCGTATCGTCAAGAATCTTAATAAGGTTTAAGTGTAACTTTATATAGTAATGTAATAATAGAGTCGTAATAGTAATAATAAACTTATAAATAAAAATATACAAAACAAAAAACTTAGCAGTCTTCGAAATACAATGCGCGTCGTACTTTGATACTGTCTTCAAAAAGAAATTTAATGAACTTTGTGAGTGTGTTTGCTAGAAACCCTCACGAGACTACTGAAAACCCTCAAGAGACAATAACTCGTACACTCAGGGAACCGAGGGTTTAAAGGCTTGTTGCATACGCTAAATGCAACTGTGGTGCCTACGAAGTGTGCTTAAGTATTTTACGGTTTTCGTAGTTTTGTTTATTTTGTAGACTAAATAACCGGGTGAAGCTTGGATTGGTGGTACTTTTACACTTGAGGATGTGATATATTTAGAGTATTATATTATATGTGGTTGAATTCACATGCTTGGCGTTCCGTTTCACTCTACATCCTTTCAGAATTCAACCGAGCACTTAAGAATCCCGAGAAGTCTCGTTTCTCTTATATTTATTTTCCCCATTATGCCACTTTTAAGTTGTTTTCTGAATTACGCATAATGCTCACCTTAAGTGTGGGGGGAAAATGAATTGAAAAATTAGACTCATTATTAAAAGTGTAAACTTTTGTTCGCCCTCGGTAATCTAAAAATCTAATCTTATTTTAAAATTTCTTTTGCCACTTAGGTTAATATATTAGAATAAAACTTTGTAAATAAGTAAAGTTTTTGAAATCAGATATGTGTCCCGATTGATAAAGCAGATCCGACTCGGGATCGATGACATTACTTGCGCATTTATAACCATTCCAGTAAATATGTGAGGATTTTGAGCTTGTATATAGCATACATATTTTATGCTTGATTCCTTTACTTATGAGTGTGTCGGTGATTTATTGATTCTAGAACTTGTGCTTGTTAATCTTTACGAGACTGCAGTGAGATCACGTTCGCGTGATATAGGTATTTTTATGTGATAAAGAGGCAACTTAGAATTTAACCTAAATGGCCATTCTATTTAAATATTTATTCTTTAGCTGGTTACACTGGTCAGCTAACCACCCAAATAAACCTTTCCGTAGCACTCATCTTTAGTGCTAGATACCTCTAGTTTAACCCGCTGAGTCATTCTATTCATTTTTCTCATCCAGAAAATATGAAAAATACAAAATATATAACCTTTAGCCTAGCCTTACCCCTTGTCGAAAGTCTAAATGGTTGGTATGATTGGTTGATTTTTGCTTATAGTTTGTTCGCACTTTGTTATAAGTGTTGTGCCATTTTAACGAAGATGAAGAGTGCACGCTTCCTGTTTTGTATTTTTTTGTGGTGTATGCTTATACTAAGTGTAGGGGAATTGTTAGTTATGTGAAAAAAAATCAAAGAAAAAAAAAGAGAGAAAGTGAAGTATGAATAAAAGTTTATGTGTTGGTTCTTAGTGAGGCATATTGTTATATCATTATTGTACGAGATCGATTTCGAGGTTATGTTGTTCGATAACCTCATAGGTTTGTGGTATGTTTAGTGACTAGCAACATGGGCTTCTTGGACTTGTCGACATGTATATTAATTATAAAACCATTTCCAGTATATATTTCTCATACCTTATCCACACCCTTATTATCCTTTAGCCTAACGTTATAACCCGAATAAAAGACCTCTTTTGATATTTATACCTGTTGTTTACGCTACGTCGGTGCAGTTTTGTTTCTTGTACAAGCCTATGGTAACTTAATGAATCATGTCTGAGCAATTGAGTGTGATTTCCCTTTTACCCTCTATTACAGCATAACGATGTTTGAGTGAATGTATACTTTCCTTCTTTGAGGTGCTTAGTCAGTTATTGCACTTGAGATCAGTTGGGTATAATAATAAATAAAAAATCCTTTTGCTTCACATATTAAAAATCCAAAAATATTTTTTCTAAATTTGTTTTGTAAAGCTTATTTTTCCTTATTTTGCTTAAGGACAAGCAAACCCTTTTGCGCTTATTTATTAAAAAACCAACAATATTTTCGATATTTTCAAAAAAATTGATCTTTAAATTTTCCCTTATTTTGTCACCTAGGATCCTTGTTTCTAATTTTCTTTTCTTAGTTTTCCTTGAGGGCAAGCAAAGTTTAAGTGTGGAGGGATTTGATAACGCTCAAATTATACATATTTTTATATGCGTTATCTATGTTTTTATATATATATTTATTGGTTAAGTTATAAGAACTTTCGATACTTAATAGATTATATTTGTTTTTATAGGTTCATGAGACGTGTCGTGGGAGAAAAGGGAAGAATACACGAAGATATAGAGCTTAAACGAAGAAGTAAACTGAAGTTTTAGCTTCCCGACACCTGTCCATTGTTTTGGCCAAACTCGGTCATACGAACTCGGATTGAGTTGATTCAGGCGGCCACGCGACCGGGAAACAATTATATACAACTTTGAATTTCGCCCAAGAACTGTAAATGCCCCAAGTACGACATACTTTTAAATAAGTACGCCGTACTTTTCATCAGCATTAATGATCCTTAAACCGATATAGGCCAAGTACGCCGTACTTTTTATAAAGTACGCCGTACTTGGCCCCCGCACAGCTTATAAAAAGCCTCATTGGCTCTCTCATTTGACAAGAAATCTCACACAAATCAATCTAGTTCGTGTACAACACTTAGAATAGGGATTTTTGGTGATTAAGGCTTGACAAACCTTTGATACAAACAACCCTTGGTACCACGACATCCCTTGATCATACTTCCACTCAATCAAAGCTGTGCCGGACTATTTTAGCTTGTTATTTCTTGATCCTAGAAGTGTAGTGATAGTACATGAAGGTTCGGGATAATAGGAATCGATAGCTTGGGTTATTGATAATAGTTTTCGGTTGGAAAAGCTTGTAATCGCCATCTTTTGATCTTATAACTCTGGTACACTTTTATTATCTTTTGATATGAAAGTTTCTGAATTTTATGATTTAAATATGTGTATTACTTGTTTGATTTTGGAGTAGTGGTCTTATGTTTGTTTGGGCGATATGTGACCTTTGATATGGAGCGTTTAGATATGTGTTTATTGAATTGGTTAAACATTATTTTATTAAGTATAAAGGCCGAAAGGATGCTTATTGGATCAAGTTTATCATTCCACTTATTATATTGGTTATAATAGCGTATAAAGGCCGAAAGGATTCGTTGTTATTAACTAGTATATTCACTCGTTACATTTAAAGGCCGAAATGATTTGTAACTTGTGATATCTTTATTCTCTAAACTTGTAAACACTATCTTAAACACTCCTATGTCTTAGTGATCATTGCCTAAACAAACATACTTTAATCATTTGCTTGAATCATCTCTTCATCGCTTTCTTTAGAATATTCGATATATACACGTTTTGGTTAATTTGATAAGTGACAATCATATTGACCTTAACACCTTAATTACAAACTGTGAAAACTACAATTCTCTTGGGACGATCTGGACTTACCTAAGTTATATTACATACGAAAGGGTATACTTGCCCGTGTTGTGTTTTTATTCGTATGTTTGGTAAATCTAGTTATTATAAATTTAAAGCTTGTAAAAACACACATCATGGATGTTAGTGCAAATATTAGGATATTTAATCTATACAATCTCTTTATATTTTGTTGATGACAAACATGTAACAGGTAATACATAACGTAAAGTACGCAAGTTACTCGTAATCACAAATCATCAATGCATACATGGATCAACATCCCTCGACGTCTCCAATCTGCATCAACACATACATTTGTTTGCACCCTACGTAAATCACGTAAGGTATGTACAAACAACTATTAAACTTGTAGGATGATCAAAGAAATAAGTTTTTGTCTTAAACTTTACATTTTTATAAATGTAACAAAACAATTTTTCAAAAATTAATTAGACAAATTAATGTTGAATTACAAAGAAATGTTTTATTTGGAAATTATTTCAAAGTTCAAATCTGATCATTTTTCCCCTAAAACAGGTCATATCTTCACCAGAAAAATATTTCATTAGAAAAAGACAAAAACAGGAGCGTCTGTCGGGAATGGCCCCCTTAAATATATACGGTCCCATGGCCCCCTAATATATATGGGAGCCGTCACTTTCTGACAGACAAATTTTTAGCTAAATAGTGGCTCATTTCCAAGTATTTTCCAGACTTTTGCACTCTTTTTCTCTGATCGAAATCCCTTTTCTTATTCTCTTTTCTTTGATCATTAACTTGTTTAAACTTGAAATGTGGTCCACTCTTCTATCCATTCTTTCTTTCCTCGGGTGCAAGAGAAGAACTTTCGTCATTGTCAAGATACAAAGTTATGTAGTCTAGTTAGTCCATTTGTAACATTTGTTACATAAAGATCCAGTCCATGTCTTCCAATCTTTAGTAGCAGTTAGATCCGGCTAGTGTAGTTCAGACCATAAGTGTGAGATCCGGTTAGTATTTTAGTCCTCAAAATACAAGTGTGAGTGGTAGATTGATTTTAGCTAAGATTAGGGCTCGACATCTAGCTTAGTGTCAGAAAAATAAAGTAACCAACCCGGTTTATGTGTTTAGGTCTTAAAACAAAAGGTTTGTTATGTTGGGCCATAAAACATAACGGGTTTGGTTGTACCCGAAGAAGAACTCGACTTCTAGCTTAGTGTCGGAAAATAATATAAGCAACTTTTAAGGTTTTCTCTGTCGAGAAGAGAGCGTGTTGACTAGTGAAGTAACTCTCGATTTGGGTACTCGGGGAGTTGAGTAGGGCGAAGAGGAGCTTCATGACCGAACCACGATGAATCATCATGGCCGGTTTGCATTTCTATTTACTTATCTCTTTACACTTTTATTTACATTTATCGCTCTATTTTATATTTGCATTGTGTTCATGATTGTGTGGATAGTTGCGTATATTGTGTTAATTGTGATTGTGTAGTACTTTGTAGTTAATATTGTGGTTGTGCTTGTATCGTTAAGATATGCGCTAGTTATTGTAAATCTATTATCGACACTTTTCATATTGCGTCTAGAATCACAAATAATGACCTATCCTTGCCATTGGTTTAGTGAACAAGTTGGACTAGCAGGTGACCTAGGACCAACAAATGACGTTCTGATTCCCTTGGTAAGGACCCGGACAGTGGACTACTAGTATATAAAGTGTCGTTAAGCAGTAAGTTAGTAAAGTCTCGTTGAGCTAGGATTTAATAAGATCACCATTATTAATCTACTAAGATAGATTATAATCAACAAACGGATGCTTTATGCGGATGCGTTTAATTGTGATAGAATTAACGTGTCTAGGTTTTAGGAAGAAGTACCGCCTAAATCTAGGAATGATATGCCACTTCGAGATAAGCAATCATTGCACTTATAGACAAACCTGCGTTATATTGGATTAATCATGGTTTATACAGTTTCCTTATAATTGTCTTGACCGTTCTTCTATCTTCTGATTATTTGCTTGTGTGTTATCGTGACTAAAATAAATTTAAGTTACCAATAAAACTCATGGCAGTCTCTCATATTAAACCCCCCTAAACCTTAGAATTAGGATTAACCTAGATTAGAATTAACTTAGATTAGATCTAACATAGACAACTAAAATACTGATAGACTTAGAAATTAACGCTCTCGCTCTCAATGATCGACACCCTACTTACCAATGAAACTACAACTGACTGGGTACACTGCCCGTTAGTGTTGTTTTAGGTATAGTCGGCTAAATACAAATGTAAAACATGATAATAAATAATACCTATGCACAACGACACATCAAGTTTTTGGCGTCGCTACCGGAGAGTGAAGTTGTTTAATTCTTGTTTATCAGTATTTTTAGTTTAAATTTAGTTTAGTTTAGATTAGTTTGTTTTTGTATATTTGATTTATGCATTGTATATTTTGCATTTTGTGTGTTTGTTTGTTTTATTTGTTTTTCTGCATTATTAAAGTCTGATGTAATTTTCTGAGTCAAAAACTTAATACGGCGTATTCATCTTTTTGGATACGGCGTATAAAGTTTTTCTAAACCAATACAGCGTATTTGACTTTAACATCAATACGGCGTATTCAGTCTTCTGAATACGACGTATTAGTCTATTTCACCTTTTTCTTTGGTAGCAAATTTATTACAGGAAATGGACGAACTCGACATTACTATGGAGGAATATATTCGGCTTGAAACTGAGAAAGCTCTTAGAAAAGGTAAGGTGTATAACTGGGAAACTGCTACGTATGGTAAGATCAGGTATGATGAAGACGTTCACTTCCTAAGATCTGTTGAAACGGAATTCCCAGCTATAGTCTATAATGACGCGTTAACGTTTAAACTAGAGCTCTCATGTGAACCCACGGTAAGTCCTTAGCATATCGATAAAGTTAATTGGAAGATTGAAATATCATTGTCCAATTTCGATGATGAATTACTCTGTTATATACGATAATGATTCAATTTTCTTACAAGATATTTAACGTCGATGATTTAAAATTGGATATGGGCAATGGTGATGATAAAATCGATATCAAACAATCTTTAGGGGATTTATCTATCGAACCGTTACCTAATGTAATAAATACTGATGTTGGTGCCTATGCACAAGGGTCAAATAAGCTTTTGGAAACAAGTCATGATACATCAAGTAAATTTTTCAAAACTAAAACTTTTATCAAGGAATTATGTGTTAATATCGTGGCTTGAAATTATCTTAATAAAGGGATGCTAACAAATCTTATTAAGAATTTATATGTACCATTTGGCATCCCGTTTGACCCTAAGTTGTTTTAAAAGGATGGGGTGATGCTGGAAACAAGTGTAACTTAAAGTCTTTGCTGTAAACAAAAGTGCTTGCCGGGAGACAACCCGGGATGTAATTATCAATTTTTATCGATTCTGTCTTCCCAGACTGCTAATACGGCGTATCCAACCTCAATGGATATGGCGTATTGATTGTCTGGACGTTATCCAATCTTTTATTTTTCTGCATTTAAACATTATTGTCAGAATTGTTTATATGGCGTATTCATGAGTATGATACGGCGTACTTAACAATTTGACCCGTACCTTAGATACTTTTTACATGTCTCAATACGACGTATCCTGGTTTTAGGATATGGCGTATCGACTTCCTGTACAGTGTTTTTGTTTTTGTTTTTTTATTTTCTAACCGTCGAATACCGGAGATAGAATGGCATTGGTTTTTACTATATCTTATACAGGACCTTACTGAACAAAAATGATGACTTTAGTGGAGTATTTATAGTCTGGAATTCTGTGTGTTGTAGTCATGCAGGTATCCAGACCCGCATCAACAAACAATTTTGCTCATAAACGCAACATAGAGTATCATTCCGAGCAAATCCCACGGGAGTTTCTCATTCTAATTCTTTTAATTTTCTGTCCTTAATGTTATATTTATACAACGAGGTTGTTGTATATTTCAACCCTGGGGGGGAGCTAGAATCTGAGAACGGTTACTTGTACCTATTTTTCACATTAAAATGCTTAATTTATGCCTAAAATTTTAAAAAAAATTCAAGCATAATTTTGTGAAATTAATAGTTCATAACCCCGCACAATAACCATTGTTAGTTATTGTGGAGGATTTAGCCTCTTCTGGTTTCACCAATTTACCCCTAAATTCCATAAAAATTATGAGTGGTGCTTTGGGTGATGTTGTTCAACTTGAACTTGGCTTGGTTTTATTCTATTCCGAGACCAAAATAATAAGTATATTGTTAATTAGTTAGGCTTTAGCGGGACTATTTCTAAACTTTCCCCCCCCACCATATGGGTAAATTTCTAGGATTACACACAAAAAGCCTTTACATGTTGTGATATTAACTAACTACACTGGTTAGTTAACCCTCGTATAAACCCTTTGTTTACTCTCATTTTTAGAGTAAGATACCCCTAGAAAAACCTGATGAGCCATTCAATTCTTACACCAAATATTTGTTTCATTACACCTTTACACCTTAGCCTACCCTATTAGATTAAGTGTTTAATCGGTTGCTAGTTGCTTTTGTGTAAAGTATTGTATTTCCTGTCGCAATGAAAAATTTTCTATATAAGGTTAGGTCGGGAAAAATGCACAATGCAATTGGGTACGTGTGTGAAATTTTCTATCTACGGTTAGGTCGGGAAAATAGCACAATTGGAATGTGAAAGTAGTGTATATTTTTAATTCTTCAGTGTGTTTTGCTACTTTCACAATTATTTTTTACATTCAAAGTATGAAAGAGAATGGATAAATTATCCGGATTCATTCTGATCGTGAAGATGGTGAAAATACACCGAAATTCGTAGTATGTTTGTAAAAAAAATCATAAAAAGAGAAAAGTACAAAAAAGTGATTCTGTAGAGTATTGTTGTATGTTGGTCGAAATAAACCAACCATGTATTTATTGTATAAAGTGGTCGATATCACCACTAATGTTGTAAAGTATGTATATTATGGATGTTTGGGAGTTGACCGTTACGGGAACGCCAACTAAGGGTGTTTTTGTTAAACTTTGATCAAGGCATTTATCTTTGATTTTGTGTCTTCTTCAAGGGATGGTCGGGGAAGTTACTAGCAACTATGTACTTTATTTGTTTGGACTTAATCTATTTGTTTTGTTCATTTATTTAACAACAATTATTTTCTCTTTCCTAATCCGTAACCTTAGGTCTTACTCGAATGAGGATGCGAGCAATTGCATGTATCTATTCCATCGTTATGGATGTGTATGTGTAATTTTGTCCGCCTTGTTGGTTTATTACTTTTGGTGAAGGATTAGATGATCCATACCCTATATTGTTCTTCATCCTAACCTTTGTATTTACTCGAGTGGGGAAATTGAATGCAATCATGTATGTCTATTCCATCGTTATGGATGTGTATATGTGGTTTGTCGCCCTTGCTGGTTTACGACTATTGGTGAAGATTACTAGTCCTATTCTTTAGCTTATTCGAGTTAAGGATCGAGCAATCACATATGTCTATTCCGTCGTTACGGCCATGTATGTGTGATTTTGTCACCTTTTTTAGAATATTGATATCGATAGAGACTAGAAAGAACGATCAACCCTTAAACCAAAAAACCCAATTTACCTTTGTAGAGTTGTCACTCCTTAGCTTTAGTGGGGGAGATGTGTATCCTTGCCAAGCTTATGATAGAATACTCGTCACGCTCGAGCAATTGAGCGAATTACTTAAATGTTACCACATAGATTAGATGAGCGAATTGAGTGTTTTCATTTTCCTACTTCGTGATGTGTTTGGCTGTGTACTAATAATTGAATGAATAATTGCTTTAAGGATAAATCCTTAACTACGGTTAGGATACATTTTCATAAGTTTTCTAAAGTCTACTTGAGGACAAGTAGGATTCAAGTGGGGGAATATTTATAGCATCATTTATCCCATGTTTCTTACCCATTTTCGTATAATTATTGCATGAATTGGTACTTAACTGCTTAAAGTTGTAATTTGCAGTAATTATGGAGTAATTTGTGAAATTATACTAAAAGGAACGCATTTTGGAGCTTAAACGAAGAAATATGAAGAATACTGTTCTGACAACCTATACGCCGTATCCATCAAGGAAGATACGGCGTATCTGTGCCTGCACTTCACCAGAAACCACAAAGAATTAAAGAGTAATACGCCGTATCCAGAAGACTCTATACGTTGTATCCAAGATCGAGTGTTTGAAGATTCTGGAAGATATTGAACGTGGTCCTTACTCCAAGAAACTCCCAATACGCCATATTGATCTTAACTAATACGGCGAATCGAATATTTTCCAGACACTATAAATACAAACCCCTAAACACGAGTTTAGGGTGTGCTTAAACATACTTTCGAAACCCTAACCACAAAGGTTGATTTTCAGAAGGCAAGAAGAGCAAAGAAGGTCAAGAAATGCGCTTAATTCCATAGGAAACACCTAGTTATTCTCATAATCTTAATAATCGTTCAGTTTTTGGTATCATTTTTTAACTCGGTTAGGTTACCTTGGTTGATTCGTTTATTATGCTTGTATTCGATACAATGGTTATCGGCTAATACCTTTAGGTATTATCCATGTTTATGAAGATTTAACGTCTGGTTTGTTTATATCAATTGCTTAATTTATCGTTGATTGTTGATTATGTTTATTAATTTATACTCGTTTACGTACTTTTGTATGCGACCTATCATTCATCATGATCTAGTTGTGCCGACTAAGTAGACTAGATTAACCAGGATAGCTCTCCATATAGCAATTTATATATCTAGAATCATAGGATCACAAATAATGACCTATCCTTGCCATTGGTTTAGTGAACAAGTTGGACTAGCAGGTGACCTAGGATCAACAAATGACGTTCTGATTCCCATGGTAAGGTCCTGGACAAAGGACTACTGGTATATAAAGTGTCGTTAAGCAGTAAGTTAGTAAAGTCTCATTGAGCTAGGATTTAATAAGATCACCATTATCAATCTCCTAAGATAGATTATAATCAACAAACGGATGCTTTATGCGGATGCGTTTAATTGTGACAGAATTAGCGTGTCTAGGTTTTAGGAAGAAGTACCGCCTAAATCTAGGAATGATATGCCACTTCGAGATAAGCAATCATTGCACTTATAGACAAACCTGCGTTATATTGGATTAATCATGGTTAATACAGTTTCCTTATAATTGGCTTGACCACTCTTTTATCTTCTGATTATTTGCTTGTTTGTGTTATCATGACTAAAATAAATTTAAGTTACCACCAAAGCAAGTGCTAGTCTCTTAGACTGAACACCCCCCCTAAACCTTTGAATTAGGATTAACCTAGATTAGAATTAACTTAGATTGGATCTAAGATAGACAACTAAAATACTGATAGACTTAGGAATTAACGCTCTCGATCTTAGTGATCGACACCCTACTTACCAACGAAACTACAACTGACCGGGTACACTGCCCGTTAGTGTTGTTTTAGGTATAGTCGGCTAAATATAAATGTAAAACTTGATAATAAATAATACCTACGCACAATGACACATCAGTTTTGTTGCTTGATTCGTACTAGTTTTGTTGTTAAATATACTTCGTATACTAGCTTGAAGGAAAATCTTCTCCAAAGAGTTTTGAAGTGTCAATATATATTTGTCTAAGTCGTAAGAGTAGAAATGACGTCTAAAACACGCATTTCATGTGCGGGAACAACTTTTTAAAGTCATACGTTCTTCCGTTAAGTCACCAAATATTTTTGTACAAAAAAATGTATTGTTGACCACTGGTGGCGGTCCCTTAAATGTCTCGGACGGTCCCTAATATATATGGGACCGTGTGTCTGTTTCGCCAGAATTTGCCAAACTTTGAAAATTCATATAAAATCAACCGTAAGTCTGTAGAAGCCGTGCCACCCGCCATTTTAAAGGTAATTGAGTCTACTTTATTTTAAAAATGCTTCCAAATGTTGAATTTCGTTTTAACGTAAAACTTATATTTTACCTTTTCCTTCGAGTCGGGCATTTCTAGTTGGTGTATCTTTGAAAAATAGTGTATTTATCTTTTCAAAATATTGATCTTGATTATTTTTTGAAATGGGGAGAAAACTTTTTATTTTCAAACAAAATCGAGTTAAGTATACATTGTTGTATCTAATACACGAAATGACGACGAATATTTTCATGTGTTATGCTAAATGACTATGTGTGTTTCTTATGTCTTAATATTGTTAATAGATATTATTAAGTGATCATTGCTATTTGTAGTACAACTACTCATACGCGTATCCATGTCACGTACGCTATTTGTTTGTTACTAGTTTTTCAGATTATGCCTAATAGGAACTACGCTAGATCTCTTGTGTTAAGTTACGAAATTATTTGTGCATTGCAAATAGGCATAGATCGCTATATTTACAAATGTTACATAAACATCTTGTAAATCATTTTGAGTGTAGAACCTACTTAGGAATGAGAGTTCAATAGTTTGTCAAGTATGTTGAAAAATATTGTCATAAGATCACATGTTAAAAACCATCACCAAAATATTTCTAACACG